>CM032888.1:7452374-7627374 GCA_019176425.1 Megalops atlanticus
AGCGAGCCCCACGCGGGCCCCGGGCAGCCGGACTCGAGGACAGGAAACGCACACGCACAGCGTCCGTCGAGGGGAGAGAGAGAGAGAGAGAGAGAGAGAGAGAGAGAGAGAGAGAGAGAGAGAGAGAGAGAGAGAGAGAGCGCAACAGAGAAAGCGTGTGCACGAGCGTTTCTGCTTGTCAAGCCAAGATAACCCGCATCTACCAACCACCGCCGCCGCCTCCGACCTGGTACACATCCTCACACCCTCCCCACAGTCCAAATCCATGACCTCTTTCCAATTTAACACAATGGTGGTTTGTTGTCAGGACAAAGCAGGGCAGTGCAACCCTGTTTTCCGATGGCGAATTCTGCATTAGGCTCGCCTCGCTGTGGCAATCTCTCCAGCTCCACGGACAGTTCCATCTGTCTGTCAAGCCCCCTCCACGGACTGACAGACGGACAGACGAGAGCTGTGTCAGGGGCCAATGGTGATGCCCCAGGGTGGGGAGGGGGGGTCGGTGGCCCCCAAGATCCTGCATAACGTGCAGAGGACGCGTTTTGGCCCGGGACCGAACAGGAGCAGAGCACTCTGAAGGCCTCTATCACCCGAGGACTGTTTGCGTCCGTCTGCGTGCAACGGGAGGAAAAAAACCAGGAGAGATCAGTCTGGGACCAGATTTAATTTGGGCCAGGTAAAGAGGCGCTAAATAAAGATGCGTCTGCGAGGCCCAGCTTTGAAGGACAGAGAGACACAGGAGGAGGGAGAGAGAGGAGAGGGTTTATCACAATGGCCGCTGTGCTAAGTCTGGAGTTCATCAAATCCTATGTGATCTTTACTGTAGGACTCCTCAGACCCTATATGATCTTTACGTTGGGACTCCTGAAACGCTGTGTGAAACCCTGAAATCCTAGGCCAGGACTCCTCAAACCCCACACCCACCATTGACTGTAGATTCCTTGCAGCGCCTAAGCACTGGCAGCTTTTAACATGCCTCTGATCACCATCATTAGCGGTCTGATAATGGTGGGGCAGTGGCATTGTGATGTTGTTCAGTTCCACTGGACAAACAAGTCAATTCTCAATTCTGAGCTACTGCCAGTTCCCACATTTTGGCTCAGGTGTAACTACTGCCCGCACACAGCTGCAGACAAACAATGACACCCCCTCTGTGTAATCTGGCTTGAGGGTTTTTTCTGGGGGTGGATTCTGCACACGCACACCCACGTGAGGTGAAAGTGATCAAGAGGACCCAGTATGGTCCACACCCCAAAGCTCGGATAAACGCAGCGTCTCGAGGCGGAGGAAACTCAGCTGAAAGGAGCACAGCGCTTATCACCGATTCCATCACGATAAGTTAGTGACTGACTGATCGTCCTGATTCAACACCGCAGCTCAACTAGCTGTGGAGGCCACTTGTGTGATCTGTGCAAAAAAAAGAAAAAACCACCCAGAAAACTGCAAACCCTATCTACTCTACGATGAAGTTCAGTTCCTGTCGTTACCAAGGTAACTTTTTTTTTTTATCAAAATCTCTCTAGCGATGTGTATGAGCATCCATAGCACATAAGTACCTCTGTTACTGTATTGAAAGTAGACTCAGCAACGGGAAACAGGAACCAATGTTGTAAAATTTGTTGTTCTCTTTTTTATTTGTTCTCTGTCAGTTCTTAAAAACTGACGGACGTATGAAGCTTCTGAAGGGTGTTTGAAGGGTGTTTGAAGAGGCAGAAGATAAATGGCTCAATTAATGGATAACTCTTGGACACCCCCCTCCCCCACAGTGGCTATGCAGGAGCAGGACTGCTCAACCATGACCTTTAACCCCAAAATCTAAACACAGAGGGTCATTCATAAAAAGCACACAATCCCATCCATTGATCACCTGCCGATAATGAACTCAACTGAAAACAGACTCGACTACCTGCTAACGTCATACAGACAAAAAGCAGCGTTTTTAATCTCCAAAACATCACTTGTCAGCAGCCCTCACATTCTGCCCAATTCCCCTTGCTCATGGTTTAGGTGCAGAGAACGAGGGCGCGAAACCACAACGCCGCTCCTGTCTGACTCATAGGAAGTGCATGTTTTATTTTAATCACCCCCCTCAAAAACAAAAACACCCCAAAATACATTTCTGAATGTGGATGAGAACGTGGCGTTGAGACGGGCAGAAGAGAGAAACGGAGAGGAGGAGGAGGAGGAGGAGGGAGGGGAGATGAAGGCTCGGTGCCTGCTGAGCTGCCCCCGTCGATTGTATCCCTTTACGACACTGATCCGATTCAATCCCCCCGGGGAACGCTTCCAGGGCGGTCAAGTGGTGACGCTCGGGGCCGGCGCTCGATAGCCCGACAGCACCGCTGGCAGGTGCACGCCAAGGCGAGGGACACGGCGTCTCTGCCCCAAGGACCCCCCCCCCCCCGCCACTGAATCTTTCACGGACCTCGGGAATGACAAACCGAAGGATCCCCACTGCCGCGCTGGGAGCGCGATCAATATTTCATCCGCTTTCCGCTCCTGCGTTCCCATCCCGCTGACGGGAATTAGCGGAGGCGAGGCCGCGCTAGGCTACCTCAAGGTTAAGAACCGCTGGATTAGGGCTAATCGGGCTCTGCCGGACGTCAGGCCTTGGGGGCTTGGCTGGCTCGGGGACAGCACAGGTCTCCCTGGACGTCTGCACGTCCACGTCGGTTTGCCGCTGCAAACCCCGTGTCCTGCCATTCATCTTTCCATACAAGTAGCCTCCTTCTCCCCAAGACTGTCCCGCAAAGCACAATGTGAGCCTGTTTCCCGATACATGTGTTAAGCTAGCAGAGGAAAATGATTGTACTTATAGCACTACCCACTGATCTGAATCAATTCAATTTAAATGCAATGTAAACGTAAATGTAATTTCTCTGCTCAACTCCCACACATGAAATCACCTCAATGTGCACCGTGTGTGTAAAAGCATGCCAGTATGATGCATATGCGTGCGTCTTTATGTTATGGCCTCTCTGCGCCACAGCCGCCTGTCCCTCTCCCCAACCCGCTGCACTCAGTTTAACACCTCAACCGCTGCCCGCATCACATGACACCCCCACTTCCTGCAGTCCAGCTATCCCCACACAAACACTTCCTCTAATGCGGGCTGACAGCGGATATCCACAGAGAGAGAGAGAGAGTGTGGGTGGGGGGAGTAACTAAGCAACAAATGGTTTCATAAAGAGATCGATCAGCAAATAAAATACATAAACAGTTGGCGGTCAGGTAGGGAATGGAGTGCCAAAAGATTTGGCCTAGTTTGAGATGGGGCCCAGCAGAGGCACAGACAGCTACAGGGTGTGTGAGGACTGATGTAAGGCTTGAGATAACTGATACAAGGTCTCTAAGGTCTGGGCTGCTGGTTCTTGATGATCTTGCACGTCTTCCACATGCAATGATGACTTTCACTTCAGTAAAATATAAAGCTGCATTCTGTCACAGTCAGTGGCTTCTTCTGCATGCCGCCCACTGCTGCCTTTCTACTTCCTCCTCGCTACGCCGCTGTCCAGCGAGGATTGATTTCTGGCGCATTTCTGGAAGCTTCAACCTCGCTAAGAGGGCAGCCCATTCAGCGCTTACGGACCAACCAATGGAGGCGCTCTGCAGCCGCCCGGCCTACCCGTGCCTGCTCTGGAGACCCGACGCCGGGCCGCAGTCTCGGCTGTCGGACGGGTATGGTCTGGAGGCCGCGCTGCCTCCTCCACAAAGCCGGCGGTCAGCCGGAGCTGCGTATTGCACAGGGTGAAGCACCGCCTCCACATTGGCAAATAACGCACAGCGGTGACACACATGCCCTCTGATCTCCCAGCATATCAAACCCCTCAGACCAAGCAGGCCAAAAACTAACCCAGCAGCTGCTAGAAACCAATACCACACCTGCTACTTAGCCAATAAAGATAGCACTAGTTGTTAGACAGATGATAAATGAGTATAGTGCTTATCAGACAGTAAAACTAGCAGGGTACCTGTCAGTTACACACTACAACTAGTAAGCTACTTGTTAGGATGCTGAGGCAAGATCGCCCACGGCTCTCTACTCAATTCCACTCAGCGTGACAAGAAAAGAAGAAAAAAGCGCAGGGTGAACACCTGCTGCCTCGCACCGGGTCGACTGTGACACCCTGGGGGGGGAGTGAGCTTGCAGAGGGCTGCACCCGGCTCTAATTAATAACATCGGCTCCGTGCGGCAGGACCGCTCGCCACCCCCACCCTCCAACCCCCCACCCCCGCCAGCCTCCTTGAGCGTGACGTCCCGTTTACGTTCAGCCAAACAAGAAACAGTAATTACAGGGAATCAGACCGCTTCCTCTGAAGGGCTTCCGAGGGGAATGGCATTTTGCGCTGGCAAAACAAATAAATCCGCCAGCCTAATAACACTGATTATGCGCCGCACGTGAGGAGCCGTTCCTGGCAGTATTTACACGACTCGAACGCTACCCCGGCGATAATTACTCATCAGGACGACATCATTTCTGTTCCCTTCGTACGCGTTTTAATGGTATGTTTCAACACCTGCATAAAGAAAACATTTCGGGGTCAGCGACATCCAGAATCATCATTTCATTCGTAAGCGCCACTCCACGCCGCATGCTGCTTAGGGCCTTTCTGTGGTAAACATCTGAGGTAGTTTACTGCAGTGTGTCTTACGCAGGTGTTACTGTGTACAGCTAATTAACTAATTGGCCTAATTACGTCAGGAGAGCGTGGCCGAGGGACTGAAGACGAGGGCCGTGCTGGAATCAGGTCTGACACTCTGCTCCAGGGGCCGGAGGGCTGCGCTGTTATTAAATGTCAAACGGGCGATGCAGCTGTGTACCTGCTGCGGGCCGACCCCCCGCCG
Source organism: Megalops atlanticus (assembly GCA_019176425.1). NCBI lineage: Eukaryota > Metazoa > Chordata > Actinopteri > Elopiformes > Megalopidae > Megalops > Megalops atlanticus. Next base: position 7,457,218 of record CM032888.1, read on the forward strand.
CCCTCCCGCCACCCATCAGCTCATTTATTTTGTCTGGCGTCCGCTTCGTTTTTGCTGCGAGCGAGGAGAACGAAGCCGCTCACAGACACAACAAAACAGACGTAGCGCGCTACGCCACGCTAACGCCAATGGCTGAGGGGGAGAGCTGTTTGTTTGAGATGATTTCCGTCGCCCTTCACCGCGCCCCCCCCCCCTCCCCCTCCCCAACTGGCAGGCCAGGAAAAGTTGCAGCGGCCGCTTTCAAAAAGCGCTCGTGCAACGGAAGGGGCGGAAATCGTGGTGGGGGCATTCTCTGAAATGAGAATTTAGGGAAGAATCCACTGGACGGTCAGCCATTTTCTGCTAGAGAGTTTTATCTGGGCTGCTGCCAGGGATGGGTGCTTAGAGCACTTGTAGTGCACTAGCACTGAACAATAAAAGAAAAAGGTTGAGTATTGAAGTACTAGACAAAAAACAGAAATTAAGTTATAAAAATATCAACATAATAGTTTCAAAATAAAAAGCAGAATTTTACTGTTACATGTAATACTGTACACAACTACGTCACTTCATGCTATTTCCCAGCAGCTGTGTTCTGCTGCTGTTGCCTGGCATCTGTGTATTTGACACACACCCTTGGTAATGACAGGTTGGATGACATCGCACGCTGTCAGTTGTCATACGTACCCCTTCCAGAAGAGAGGGCTGGCTATAAACTTACAGACATACAGTATTATGGCTGGTGCACATGGTCCAGTATCACATGCCTACAGCTGCAGCTCTTCAAAGGTGAAGGCAGATGGCCGAGGCTGGCTTTTAAGAGTTAACAGGGCCTTTGAGCAAATATGTCGAATAGCAAGCTCAGCCTGACTGCTGACTTTTTAAATTAGTCACTGAGAAACCAAATCGGTCAAGAGGGAGATAACTGTTGGATGATTGCAAGGCTCATCCCATTCAGTTGAGTTAGCTGCAAAATGACCTGTGTGTTTACAGGCCAAACGGAGGCTGGCTTTTCCAAATTTTGCAGGAAGTTACTCAAGTATCTTCACATCTAATGTAGCGTGCTACCTCACAGTGTCTTCCTCCCTCCCCCGCACACCAGCACGTCCGCGGACACGTGCGCGCGTGCGCGCACACACACACACACACACACACACACACACACAAGGGAGTTTTTTTAGGCTGGGGGGAGGGGTTACATTGGTGATCCGGTTCTCGAGTAATATGCTTCCCCTGGCCCTCTTATGCTCTCCTGTTTTTCTTTCTTTGGCCAGGAAATGAAAAGGCCCTCCTGGAATCTGCAGAGTTTTAGATCAGGGAGAAAAAAAAACAAACTGCAGGACAGGGACCTCACAACCAGCTACAGCCAACAGCACAGAGGCAGATACGGCCAACAGCTCAACAGCACAGAGGCAGATACAGCCAACAGCACAGAGGCAGATACAGCTCAACAGCTCAACAGCACAGAGGCAGATACAGCCAACAGCTCAACAGGACAGAGGCAGATACGGCCAACAGCACAGAGGCAGATACAGCCAACAGCTCAACAGCACAGAGGCAGATACAGCTCAACAGCACAGAGGCAGATACAGCTCAACAGCACAGAGGCAGATACAGCCAACAGCTCAACAGCACAGAGGCAGATACAGCTCAACAGCACAGAGGCAGATACAGCCAACAGCTCAACAGCACAGAGGCAGATACAGCTCAACAGCACAGAGGCAGATACAGCCAACAGCTCAACAGGACAGAGGCAGATACAGCCGACAGCACAGAGGCAGATACAGCCAACAGCTCAACAGCACAGAAGCAGATACAGCCGACAGCACAGAGGCAGATACAGCCAACAGCACAGAGGCAGACAACTCATCACCAACAACTCTACAGCACAGACGCAGATAACTCAAAACTGAACAGAACAGTGGCAGAACGCCGCCAACTGCAGCAGAGAAGCAGGGACCTCACATTCAGAGAGATGGGGGCTAGAGGACCGTGCACAGGGAAGGACAGCGAGGAGAGACAGAGGAGGCCTTGTCAGACTCGTCAGGGAGATCAAACTGCACAGAGCGTACATCTGAAAGGGAGAGGGACAGGCGCAGGGAGGGACGCGCTGGAGCCTGCTTCAGGTGTACGCTGAGTGGAGCGCGTTGGCCAATTTAATCTCCACCTCGTGACGGACAGAATTAATAGCGCACGCAGCGCAATAACAATGATAATCTTTCACTAAAAGGGGGGGAGGGCTGCTTCCTGAGCTTTTGCAGAACAATCACAAATCTTCCCATCCCTGGCTTCCTCTAGCCAGCCCGAGGAAACCCGGCCTTGCCCTCCCTGCTGCGCAGAAATACCCAGGGCTGTCAGCTGGGGGCATCGCACCGCGGGCTGTTTTATCGCTCTCAGAAACCCGGGCCAGCAAAAACACCGCTGCAGACCATGTCCACTTGGGAACGACGTCCCGTCCTGCTCCTTCCCTCTCTTGCCCTGCCCGCTGGAGAGCCGCTTAGCATACTGAAGTTAATAAGCTACTTACAGCCACGGCGCACATCTACAGCAGATACGCGGCCGCTTAATGGTTTTAAACGCAGCCCGGGCGAGTGTCTTAGAGGGAAATTACTCCCTGCTTAATATTATCACTGCGTTATTATACTCATTACCTCCACTCAGGTGAGTCGGGGGGGTCAGGCTGACGGAGATTAGAGAAATACTGTCATTTCATTGGAGGGTGGAAGAGGGATAGTCCAGCTTCGCCAAAGCAGGGATCATACCTGACCTCTGACCCGCCAGCTAACGAAGCAAACACAGAAGCTTGGGATTGTCTGGGTAGCTACCATAGCCTTCCAGTGACAGGGGACAAAAGCAGACAATGTCAAAGAATAACACAAACATGTAGGATACAGGAAACTCGGTGTGTTCGAGCATTAAAAACAGTGCATGATTGCTAAAATTATTATGTGTGGGTGAGTGAATAGCACCCTTGTTTTTCCATTGAGCTGTGAACACAAATCTACAGATCTTGCAATAATAGATGATGCCGCAGGATTTGGTGCCTCAAGATTTAGTTTTGAAACTAATACATATATTTTCAAACTAGTTATCTAGATGTTAGCTGTCCAGTGGAAAGCTATCAAAACCACAGGGTTTCCGCTTTTGGTAGGCAGACCAAAAATGGAAGCCTTTTCACTGCCGAATCGCCTGACCACGGTTATCAGCCACACCATCGGGAAGCGCCATGGCTCTTAACGTGGGGTCAACACAGGCCGCGCCGTGTCAGAAAACCCAAACTCGCTCGCAGACGTGGGAGGCCGTTAGGGCGCCATGTCTGATGGAACGCGTTACGCGATTGGCCACTTCCCCTTCTCTGCAGCGTTAACCCTCTGGAGCTGCACCAGTTGCGTCCGCATGGCGATTTTTGTTTTGAAATCCATTCCGGCACCGTGACAAGCGACAGAATTGTGGCTGTGTCATGATAACATGATGACGGCTCATACTTCCGTCACCATTCACGAGTTGAAAGCGTCCAAACTAACGCTAGAATGGCTCTGATGTATACAAACAGTAAACACAGAACAGAGGAACTCAAAGTCTCTGACCATTAAAAACAGATTAAGGTTGCTTTACATGGTAACTAGTAACAATCCCAGTTTCTGTTTCTTATTGTCTTGTTAGTTATGCTGTTAGCTTTTTTTTTTATTTCAAATTGCAGTATGTAAACCTAAATTGTTTAACATCCTTTTGAAAGCTAACGGCTGATATGCTACCTGAACCTGGCCAGTCAGAAATCCATTTATCATCTGTTCCTCTGGCTTTGTGAGGCAGCACGGAGGCAGTTTTCGTGATGCATCTGAATTAGGATTCTGGCCAGCTTTTTTGGCTGCTGTCCCTGAGTATGACTGTTCTTTTTGTCATTTTTAATCACTCCATTTTTATTACGGGACCCAAAGTTTGAACTCCGATCCCCTCCAGATTGAACTTTTACCTCAGCTGCACCGCGGACAGATTAAATCTTCTGCCACAAAGCACAATTCCTCGCAGTTCAACATCGCCGCTTTCTGCCATTTTCTAACATTCTCGCCTTATTGTGAATGGCAGTTTATTTGCCTAGTTGCAAATCAGACTCCTTTCCCCTTGGGTACTAGAGCGTGACAAATGCTCAAAAGGCCAGCTCCTTGTGTCAAAGGGCCCTGGACTGAAACGAAACCCAGGTTACATCCGCTAATCAGTGGCCACAAAACCTCTTACTGCAACCTGCCTTTGCAAAAGCAGCCGATTAGAGAGAAACAACCGTTTGCATTGAGTCTGTAATCTTTGATTAACGAGAGCGTGGGAAAAGCTTCCCGTTTAATATGTTCCGTGTCTCTGCTCCACCGGGCATTGCTAAAATAAGCCGGCTGTATTCCATGCTCGTAATTCGGCTTAAAGTGGGGGCACCAGAGAGCCGGCAAATTAGCTGTGCGGCCTCCTCTCCTGGGTTTCGGCAAGAGGTTACGAAAAGGGGACGGAGAGGGGGGCGGAGCAGGGGGTCGCGAGAGAGAAGGCGGCAGAGCCGCAGAGAGAAAGGAGTGTCAGCAAACTCTTGCCCAATCTTGCGATAGTCACACTTCCTCTTTTCTGTTTGCTCGCTTCCTGTCTTGATTGTGAAGGTGCAATTCTGCCTAAATTGCACGCACACACGCACACACACGCAGTGGCAGCAGCTTTCCAAGATGTGTGCGATTGCCCAGATTTCCTAAGCTCCTCCTGCACACAGGCTGATATGGAATCAGCGGGCTGCCATGCAGGCACAGTGCAGAGCTCACAGAAGGAGAGAGGACAACACTGAGAGAAACATACTGGGCTCAGAGGTCAGCTTCAGTGATTGCCTGCACCTGACTGCCTTTTACCTGGCTGCTCTGGCAGTGGTTGGACCTCACAGTCCATTCACCCACAGAGGACCCATCTTGGAGTGGACCGCTCCATCTTGAAGGAAACCAGAACTTTAAGACTTTCTTCTTGAACTATATAAGCTATATGGTAATCCACTTATCTCCTGCTTCTTGGGTCTTCTATGTCCACTGTTGAACGATCAGTAATTTCATAAAAAGCCGATTACCTAAATGTTCATATCTCAATTTTGTTTGGCATAAATCAGATTTTTCCATTACTCACTGGTAGACTACAGAACAACTGAAAATGTCAAGAGTCTGTCTGTCAACAGGGCTGTGGCGACACAGGCCAATGCAACAGGACCTTCATTCATTCACAAACAATAGCTCAGCTAATTATCCAGCAACTACAATCACATGGTTAGTGTTTTGCTTTTTTTTACCCACGATGCCCCTCACAGATAAAGTGTCTCTGCAGCCTTTAGCAGACTGTGAGCCATGAGGCTGTTTGTGGATATGATGCCACACCTGCTCACCTGGAACAGCACTGTTTTGAAGACCACCACTGAAACAAGCGGGCCACACTGAAAGTACCCACAAGCACCGTTTGACAGCCTCCTGACGGTTCAGCACTGAGCCCTACCAAACGGCACACTGCCCTTTGTGACGGGCTGTGAAATGTTCCTGGCCCTGAGGGAAACTGCGGTGCGAAAGTAGGGTGTGTGCGGGAGGTTCGGGCGATGCGTGTCCTCCACCGTCTGCGTGGAGCAGGAGCTTGTCGGCCGCCGAGCGCAACACAAAAAGAGCTCCATCTCCCACGACATTCAGAAACAGTTGTTTCTGAAAACATTCCCACCCTGTTTGCTGAGGCAGCCGCCCGCTCTTTTTTCCACTGTGACCTTACTGGGGGTGGGGGTGTTAGGGTGTGTTTATTTTCCACAGTTATACCTATACGCAGCAAATTTCAAAAACAAATACATACGATCCCTGTGGTGCTGAGCTTTCCCTCTCGTGCCCTGGTGAACGTGCACATGTTCGGCTGTGTGATCACCCTCTCTGTCATACGTACGCACTGAATGAATCCAAAAACCAAGCGGACAACCCAACCCCTCAGCCCGAGCAAAGCCAATGCAGCGGTGCCACAGTGGACACAGAGAAGGGCCAGAGAGAGGGCAGAGGGTCCAGCAGAGAAGGAGAATCAAAGAGGGAGAGAGAAAGAAGAAGAGGGGAAGAGAGTGTGTGTGTGTGTGTGTGTGTGTGTGTGTGTGTGTGTGTGTGTGTGTGTGTGTGTGTGACAGTGTGTGAGAGTGCACGTGTGTGGGGTGGAGGGAGGGGGATGGGGTACACATTATCAGCTCAGAGAACGCTGAACGGATTTCCTTTGATGGCGCCGAGGCAGTATCTTTTCACTCCGGCCGAAATCAATGCGGGCGGACGCCGGCACCGTCTGTGTTTGATCAGCTCGAGCAAGACGTTACCGTAAACCACACAAGCAGCAACGCCTCTAATAAAGCTAGGCAAATACCCTCACCGCAAGCCGGCAAAGAGGGACAAACACTGGAATCCACGCAACAAAAAACGGACTCTCGGCTTATCTGGGAGGGTAAACACTGGGCCAGCAGACCTGGAGCATGGCGAGAGCTGCCGCAGCACAACGCTCGGCACTAAATTAACTCCGGCGGAGTGTGTCTGAGCCCTGCTGTGCTAGTATAAACTCTGTTAGAGCTGATTTAACACTCAACATTGTGCTGTTCGGTGTCAGCTGGAAGAACACTGTCCTGCCCCCCCCAAACACGCGTGCACGCACATGCGCACTCTCACACACACCCGCGCGCGCGCACACACCCACAACCAAACACGCACACGGACACTTGATCTTGATTCTTGGTCAAATGAAAGGGGGGCAAGAAAGAGATTCGTAGCAGTCGCCCGAATGTCAGAATCGAACAAGAAAAAAAACGGACAGCGGTGGAGTGACAGGAAGGAAGAGAGGATGAGAAAGAGATGTGGAGGGGAGGGCGTGCAATTGGCCTCAGTGGTGAAATCGGGGGAGCGATTGAGAAAGAGAGAGGAGGAGTCAGAGGTGCAAGAGAGAACGGAAACGAAGAGGGGAGAGACAGGCCCTCATGACCAAGCCTATGCAGATACGATCACTGCAATGGAGAGGCAGTGACACAAAACAATGAGAGAATTACAGAAAACAGGTTCTTAATTTCAGGCACCGCTCATCTCCCCCAAACTGCCAGCTCTGTACCGTAACCCCCCCTGTTGGAAATCGGGAGGCACTGATGCAGGTCGGAGATGACCACACACCTGTTACGCAATGACACTCTAGCAACGAGATTTGCCTAACTTTTAGAGGGTGCTGAAAACCAGAAACAATACAACAATGGGCCCAAGGAGGGGGGAAAATCTCTGCGTTCCCCTTCAGTTCAGAGCACGTAGGAGGGCCATGACGCAGAGGTGACACTGGCGGGGAATGTGGCGGCCGCGGCCGCCACATCAGGGGAACGTCACACCCGGGGGGACCTCTCTTTTTCCCGCCCCCGCTGTCTGACAGAGACCCTCTGCGGCGGCAACCGCACCTCTCCCTGCGTTCTCCAGAGGCCACTGACGTCCTCGGCGCCAGCAAAAAGTGGGCGGAAACTGAAATGAGACGGCCCCTTGGGCTGACTGAGGCTTTTGTTCGGAGGGGAGAGAGAGAGAGAGGAGAAAAATAAGGTCGTCTCCGCAGATGCGAGGGCACCTGGTCGATGGCCTCCCCAGGCCCCTGACTCACCGCGTGGGTAGTGAGATCACCTGCAGCTGTGCATCTGAGTGGGCCGCTCGGCTCGGTGCTGAGGTGAGGGGGTGAGGGGTAGGCCTGCAGCCTGGAGCTGCGCTGGGGCAGCACAAATTCTGTTCAGATTATGCACAACCTGCTTTACAGCAGCACAGAGGAATAAGCCGGGCTACCAAGCTGTCCTCTCTGGAATGAACCTAAAAGATTGAACTGCGTCAGGCTTGCTTCCCGGACATGATCAGTAAGCACATCGTTCCCAGGGTGCACTGCACTGTTGCGCTTCAGGCGAGTCCCTATCCAGCAGCTGCTGTGGTGCTCTTCCCATAAACCCCCCCTGATCTGAATTCAGCAGAGCACCTGAGAGGGAAGGAGTTAACTCACTGCCTGGGCCCAAAAGTGCGCTCGCTTGATTAGGTGCTCAAGAGCTCAGGTGGAATGAAAACCAGACACCTCCTGACCTCCAGTTACGTGACGGGAATGGTGAGCCTGACAGAGTAATGCTGTGAGATGTGGGCACAGCCAGAAGAGAGAGAAGCCCTGAGCCCCCGAAAAAATCTACAGCACACGTGCTCCGCCTCGCCTGTGCAATAACACCCCCTCCCTCCTCCCCCGTTTGGAACCCACCGTCACATTTTGCACCTTCCTGGCACCCCAACAGTGGCCGCCGGGGCAACGGAGACACCAGTCCAGGGGAGATGTTGGCGGAGGCCTCTGGCTTAAAACGCCTCTTAAACGGCTTGTCTTGCATAAAGAGGCCACGCCGTGCCGCAGTCTCTCAGCAACTCAGACTGACCTTAATAGGCCAGCTCACGCCATGGGTGCGGGGCGTTTGAGCCGGGCGTTCATTCTCAGACCGGGCCAAGCGCTCTCGGGACGGGGCGTGGCCCAAGGGGAAGCACCGTGGGGGGAGCACCTTGCAGGCTCTCAGGGGAGGGGGAGGGGGTCGCCCGGGGACAGGTGGCGCCGCAAACGCGCTAATCCTGCCAAAGGAAGGGAGCCGAGGGAGGACATGTGGGACAACCAATCAATTAATGGGCTTCAAACTGTCCGCCTAATCCCCACGTGTTGCAGTGAGTGAACCGGGGGGGGGGAACACCACTTCGCCCGAAACGCATGGATGGGCGTCTCCAACACCTTCCCCTGCAGCGGACACATGGCCTTTTCTCTTCTGTGTGAACGCCCAGCCTGGTGCAGTTTCCATCTCATCAGTAACAGACAGGTCCCACCCAAAGGGGTCCCACCCCAACACAGCGTGTGCTGAATGATAGATAGACAGATAGACAGATAGATAGATAGATAGATAGATAGATAGATAGATAGATAGATAGATAGATAGATACTTTATTCATCTGCTTGGGGAAATTCAGGAATGTTTCTGGTGTGGATAATCCAATCTGACTCAGAGGCTACCATAAATAAATTGTCCCTGGCGAATTTAGGTTTGGTGGATGTTTTCTGCTACTCTTATTAGTTGAGCCCTGCTCTCACATGGCTAGCTCTCCTCAAACCGCCAGGATATCTCACCTGTTAACTTCTCGCACCTGAATCAACCTAATACCCACACAGGCTTCCCTTTCGATGAAGGGACAGGGGATTCAACGTGAGGCTTCTATCATGTGACACTCCAGCAATGACTAACCAGGATGCTGTGGCCTGCATATTTTAAACAACAAGTTAATGTTCAGCTTAACAAGAAGACACCGATGAGCATGAAGAAACCAACGCAGTTTCTAAAAATAGAGTGTGTGCCGTTTCATCTCAGAGCCGCCTCAGTTCATTTTAAGGAAAAAAAGGTTTCATTCCTTTGCCTTGCGTCATATTTGTTTGCATCGCTTTTAACAGGTAGCTTCTCAGAATTTCCCCTATGTGCAGTTTTGCAGCCTCTTCCGGGTCAACAACTTCAAAACCTAAGCGTTACGCAATGAACCCTTGCTGATCATGAGGCGCTAAACCCGAACCCTTTAGGGCTCCTGGAAGCACGCCGGAAAACAGTGCGTAAAACTGACAGTGAAAGGGTCCGGTAAGTCTCCCCCACGCAGCGGACTCACAAGGGACTACGCGCTTGCTGGAGAAGGCCAAAACCAACAAACTCCTTGAAGGTGTTAGGAAAACTAGACTTGTATAGACAGTGCTTCGGCATGGACAGTAAAGAGTTTGGAATCACACAACGCCATAGGTACACATGTTATCTCTGGATTTCACTCGCTCTACTCCTTCTCTCTCTACTTGTCAGACAGATTCGGCCCTTTCTGCAGTGGTTGAGATTACAAGATCCACCCTCTGTAAAATGCTCCAGAGACTACGAGCATGGAAACAAAAGTGGTTTGCAGGCATTTTAACATACTGTCCACTCTGAGAGGCGAGCAGGTTCTCTGTGGCCTCTCATATTTAATGCAAACGACATTGACAGACATATAAAGCCTTTTCTCAGGTCCTGTCAAACGTGTGCTGGTGTGAACGCTGCCATCTCTCTCTTGTTCTGCTCTTCTTTCCATCCCTCCATCACTGTCTACCCCTCTCAATGGTGGTACTTCAGATCCAACCTTCAGCTACAGCAATGACGATAAGCCTTGCTGCTAATGCCTTTTAAGGTCTTAATTTCATAAGCGATTATTACAAGTGTTACAAATGTACGATCGACCCTTTTTGTCTGTGCCATAACACTGCCACCGTCAGACCCTCGAGTTGTGCTGGGAGGGAGAAACCATGCAAAAAGATCAAAAGAGACGGAGCATGAATGTGCGTGGGTGAGAGGGAATTTGAACAATGTCGAGCGTCGACAGGTGAGGGGGAAAGCCCTGTATTATAAACCCAAATCTTTCATCGTGATCACCATTATCTTCTCATGGAACTCCGTTCTTTTGACAATCCCACAGCAAAATGACAGAAGAAAATTACAGCACAAAAAATGGCATCAGCAGTTGCTCTTCATCACCGAGCGAGCGTGTCAAAGGACCGAAAAAGAACGAAAGATGAATTTGTCACGGTTATGTGACAAGTGCCTGTGGAGCAGACGTAACCCATACGTCTCTCTCTCCCTCTCCGTCACTCTGTCGCTTGAGTGAGAGAGACAGAAAGCGAGCGAGCGACGGAGAGAAGGAATCGTTTTTCCCCAATGCCAATTTGGACAGGGAAACAGAATACACCTACTCGATCCCTCCGCATTTACCGCTTCCCCTAACTGTGAATGTATGTCAATCAATAACAGACCCACAGCGCTCGCATGGCCGGACTTTCCAAATCAGAGGCTTTTGCCAACTTCTCCCATGGAAAACAACAGTAAAAGGCATTAACCTGTGAACGAGCCACGATATTGAGGGAAAGCCGGGTACAGGGGTGCAGATACCCGGTTTAACATGCACTTCTTTGTGACGAACCGACGAAGTAGCGTCCATAGGATTCATGTGATCAATATTCACACCGATTTGCTGATTTCTAAATGGTCCCCCCCTAGTCCATGTGTGATCCTGAATTTCAATTGAAAGCATACGTCAAACCCCACGTCATTCTGCGGGGGAAATCTCGGCTAAGAAAATGCTCAGCTAACGGAGCATGCCTCTAGCCTTTACTCGAATAAACTCAGACAAGTCAGCCAGTTTTACCGGGCCTACTGACCGATACGCAAGCTATCCAGCCAGACGTTTGGTGTATGTGGTGTAACGATAACTCACATGTGTGAAAGGTTCTTAGCTTGGGTTCGTTATCGCACTGAGACCTAGCGCTCACTCCATCGCCAAGATCCATCCCAGTATAATAGCGATTAAGACAGGCTTGGAGCAGCACTTTGAAACAGGATGCCAGCAACACATTGTGCGAAGTACCAAGCAAGCAATCCACCAACCCACCTACTTGCAAGCTAACCAGAGTTCCCTATTTCGGTAACCATATCTTGCTTGTTTGTCTTAACTGGTTAACGTTATGTTAGTCTATCCAACTACGTATTGATCACAATGTCATGTTTAGTCGCGGCCACTCCGACCGCGCACGAACACAAAACGCAGAAATCATAGCCTGTTTAGCTAGGTAGTTAAAGTCACGACTTTTGTTGTTATTGTTTACTGCAAATCTATCAATAGCATCAAGATCCATTTGCCAGAACACATCCAAATCAGATATCTTAGATATGAATGTAGTCGTAAGTAGTATTGGCTAATGTATTTAACAAACTGGATGTCAAAGATATCTTGGATAGTTAACTACCTAGGTAGCTACCAATCGACGTACTCTTGCTATCAATGTATATGCAATTAACAACTTCAGCAGTTAGTTTGCTATCGAGCCGTCCATCTATCAAATTTTCTGTCTGGCTAGCTTGCCATTTACGCTGGCTAACGTTAGCCAGCAACCGCCTACGACAAGAGAAATCAGGTCGGAGCTAACTATCTGCATCTAACAGAGGTGATCCTATGGTATTTGGCCAGAAAGCTAGCTAGCTCGCTAGCTACCCCACCCTTCGCTTAAGTAGATACTGTTTGCTATTCACCATTAGTTAGCCAACCATTATATACTTGAAATTTATTTTGTAAAGGTCCGAGTCTCCACAGCAAGCTACACAATACCCCCTCCTTGGCCCCCCCGCCACTCCACCCTCCCCACACAGCTTTACTTTAGCTATAGCTAGCTCGGGTAATGCATGCAGAATTGTTGCTTGCTAGCTGTTATCCATCGCTTAGCTAGCTAGCCTAAATAAGAAAAAATAATGATCAGGCTACCAAATTAAAGTGGAAAAAATCTCACCTGGTGCCCGCCTTGTCGCCCATCTCCGCAGGCTAATTTAATGAACAGCTCGCGTACGTAGTTTGTTGTTGGATATTATATTTAATAACACGTACCACCTCCCTCTCACCCGTTCGCTCAGCCTCTTTGCTCGCTCGTTTCCGCAGCCTCAAGACGGAAGCCACTCGCTCCAGCTTGTGACAGCAAACAAACAGACCACACCCACATTGAATGAATGCCACCACTTTTAGCCAATCATAGTCTCAAAAATAAAATACGTCATTGTACCCCGCCCACCATACTCTAGGGATAACCAATTAAAACCATATTTCAATAATAGGTTGTAACTGGTTGTAATAGATAAGTGGAATACCAAATCACGCCTTCGAATCAGTGTTTACGTATTTTAAACGGCCAATCAAAGTACAGCGTGGCAGCATTAGCTGTGAATTTGGATCCAGGGCTGGCTTTAAGAGTACAAGTACCGCGTATGAGGGGTGTTCAGGTGGGTTTGGTTTACCGTTTACTTTTCTTCTGGAGTGAGAATGCCGATAGTTTATCTCACCCATTTACTTTAATTGTCACCTACCTTATGTCCGCTGATGCTGTTCATAGAGCTAAACTTAAATTCATCTGTGGACCATTTTAGCAACACACAGTGCTTCATCTGTCATCTCTTTTAAGTCCTGGAGCTATACTTGTTGCTCTCCTCTGTACTTTTCCTAAATTGTCTATTAAAGTTAACAGTGTACACAGTGTACAGTTATAGAAATAGAGAGCACTTGTAATGCAAACGAAGGCTTACTGAATTCTCCTTCCCAATGTTGCTGGGACAGCAAAATCCCTTTCTGCATCCGGATTTGAGCTTCAAATTATGTGATCAGTTTATGCTGTATCTTGAATGTGTAGAGATATGTAACCCAATTCACCTATATTTCATGGATAGCTCACCATGAAGTTGGCATTTATAAGTAACAAATGTGTGTGTGAGAGAGAATGTATATTAAAAATGTACACACATGAAACTCATGATTGCTCTAAACAAGTGGCATCAGATGTGATGGAAGCCCTTGAAAAGTGGCTCAAAGGGGCTTGAAGATTCACACCCTAGTAATTTTGACTTAAAAAAACATCTAACATAAAATAGGAAATTTTGTTTTGATGCAAAGGGTAGTTTACAATGTCATTATAACAACTTTAATTTGTTATAATTGTTAGTTACTTGTGGATTTATTTTGCTGACACCTTTATCCACATAAATTGAGCATTCAAAGTACAGCCTGCAAATATCAGATACACACAGGGCAAGTATAACCACCAGCTGCAAGATATCATCACAAATGGACACTGTCCAATGCAGTACATTTTAACTACAAATTAATTTTACTGTTTTAGTTGGTTAAATTTACAATTCTGTCACTCTGGTGTCCATAATAGGTTTATATGGATGACGATATGACCACAACCTATAATCATATCCATTGTAATGCATCCAGATCAAATGAAAACCAGGAAGTCTGTCCTCTTCCAATTTGCTTCATATGTTCGATACAGTTTTTCTCTAATAACCTCTGTTAAAAGTAGTTTAGTTCTTCACAGAAGCTACTGGTATTTAAATGTATATAATGGGTTTATGGGATTACAAATTTACATCTGTAGATTGATTTGGCTTTAGTCAGATATTTATTTCATGTGTTGTAGCCTTAGTCTTCAGTAGCAAATGTATGTATCTGCAATTGCTTTCATGGGGCGGCACACATGGCTGGCTCTCATCTCACGCTAAAATATACAGCTGATCCTCTGGTTATTTCTTAAGGATTAATTAGGAAAGCATGAGAATATAACTGCGTTAGAGCAGTTTGCAGGTTTTCCTAGTATGACAGTAATCGTTTGTCATATGTAACAGTGCCCTCTGGTGTAATTCCTTGCATTCTCAGTGCTACGGTTTGACTAATGTTTGAGCAACATCTTGAATCTAAGTAAAAGGTTGACTTTTCATGTGACTTGTTTCACATCTGTCATGTCCTTAGAGGCACAACTGCGATCCTTGCAATTTGCCATCTCTTGATGGCTGAACTGCCATCAAAAACTCTCATTGACCTGGAGATTAATGTGTCATTAGAGTCATTCGGTTTTACATCACTCAAGAGGATTCTTTCCCTTGCCTTGCTCCTTTGATTTTGGCATTATTTCAGTTCAAATAATTATGATTAATTAGGATTGCTGTAGTTTTTGTAGACATGTGCATGTCCAAAACATGTGTGAAGACAAAACTAGCATGTTTCCTAAACACCTGGTGGTTATAAAAACTAAGGTTTAACATAAAAATAATCATTTTAAATTGCTATAGATCAGTTTTCAGCTTTACCTTCTGGGTATTTCCATACAACCTTGAGTACTTCGAGTATATGCCTAAAACAGAGATGTTCCCTCCTGTTCCACGGTTCGGCGGGTTTTAGACTCACATTTCAGAAAGATATTGACTGACACCTGGAGAAACAAGTGACTCAGATAAAGTTATTGAAAGCTGTGTTGGAATAATCAGAAAGCCGTGCACCTCCCGTGGATTCCACTAGCCTTGAATTAGTTTTTCATTTTTGTTACCCGTTTTCCCCAGCATCCTCTCTTATTTAAAGTCACATTCGCCTTTACGTTTGTAATAACAGTATCAACCGCCAAAAGATTGTTTGCACATTGATATTACTTTAATGCTTGCATTATTGCTGCGACATTAACCACATCAATTGGTTGTACCGGTCGAACTTTAATACCTTTTTACATTCTCTCTTGCCATCTGGTGGCAGAGATTAGACATCGCGTCCCATACTTTACATAACTATGGCTAATTCAGTATGGTAGCAATGTTCCACCTCAAAATTGACCATGCAAAAATACAACGAAAGTATGGGTGGTGTCTCATCTCTAGCGGTGTACAGAAAACAAATTAAGTCGTGATCTCCAACACATCTCTGAAAAAAGTGTAATATTTTAGCTTACAACTTGTACGGCATTGAGAATCACGGAACCGTGTTACAGCGGGGAAATCTCCGTCTACTTAACTATACAGTATATGCCCTGAACTTACTTTTATTGAAACTTTGAAATTATATTTCTATTTTTTTTATCCCCACAGTATTTTGTGAGACCCAGAATGGCACATATATCCTCACAAAGCTAGGACACCTGGAGAAACCTAATTGCAGTTAGCAACGATAGCTGAGGAGAACTTGAAACATTTAATTTTAATCTCGCTGTCTGTCCTTCTTTTGCTCTCATTAAAACATATGCGAGAAATCACCGTAAGTGGTGAGTTAAAGGTTATATACTCCATCTTGACACATGTCACTACAAACACTGAGTATTGTATCTTCTTTTAGATTTCTGTGCGCTCACTTTTCTCAAGCTTTTAATAGGAAGCACGTTCTTACCAAATTTCTTTTATCTTTACCTCGTAATACCAAAAATAGAAATCTAAAATCAATCAAATCAAATAACAAATACACTGACGTCATCCAGCTCCATTTACATGTTTTCACATTATAGCGATGGTCTTCCATCGGACTCAGAGTAAAGGGGAGTGCAAGTTTCCATAGATTGACTACATGTCTCGGAAATCATCGTTAATAGATCATGCTGAACATGGATATTTCGTCGGTCGTGTTGTCAGGTTAACTCTCACCCTTAGAAACAGAATGAATGGGGTTTCAGAAACATTCACAGTAAATGTTTCTTTAAGGTGAACATATAGAGAGCAACACTATTCACACACACATTCACACGTACACATATTTGTTAATTAATATCAATGTCTGCATAGAGTGGAGTCTGAAGTGTCATAAACAAAAGTGTCTATCCTATGGCTGCGCAAAGGTAAGCTCAAAGGATTCGTACAATCAAAATGAGAACGTTTAAACGCCATCTCGGGTTATCTAATCATGTTTTGGTGTTCTGTCCGATTCATCACACACAACGAGGGCCCTGTTTTCTCTTCTGACTTTTTAAGGCGTTAGAAACATTTCATCACGTGGAATGACAGCTAACCACTGGTTAAAGCATATGGAGTCTGGAACACTGCGCTAGAATCTCACAAACAGAATACCAATTTAACAGTAAAGTGGGTACACCTCACAAATAGACCCTGGTGCGTTAAGAGGGGAGTTGAAGAAAGTTGTTCGGGTTCCAGAGAGATCTGCGTTTAGATTATCTAACACGACCGGGATTGTGTCCCCGGCGGTCTTTTCCCGCTTTTCTGCAGTCCACCCATAGTGTAAATGCGTAAATTCAAAACAGATTTAAACGTAATTGACCAATTTTCGGCAATCCAATTTCCGATAATTTAATCCGTACACTACTTCCCCATCGTTCTACTATAAAAGTAGACAGTATGTCCTGGCAATTAAGATGCCTACGAAATGACGTGCTATTAACTTTTTTCATTCTGACTGCGTAGCCTATCATCTAAGAAGATGGGGGCTCAATTACAAACACCTCACTTACAAGCATTCCACTGTTAATTCACTTCTGAGTTCCAGTGCTGGCTTTTGATAAGAGACAGCTCCATTTCAAATGCAATGTTGCCCATCTGTTAATCTGCTTCTCAGATGTCTGTAATTTGCTTATAGTGCTTTACATACTACATCACCTGCAAGCTTTGTTCTTTTACTTTTAATAATGTTGGTCAGAGATTTGTGAAAAGTTGCAGGTTCTGATGCAGGTTGGCCTTGACAGCCATTAGCTAAAGAATGATGGGATACAGAATGATCCATCACTGAACAAGAGACTACACAGGAGAAGTGGTCAGAAAAAATGTGGAAACATTGTAACCTGAAAACATTCTTGGAACCTTTGAAACTTTATTTGAATCAACGTGTTGGGGAGGTGCCTTGTCAAACCTTTAAGACTGCCATTTTTTTTCATTGAGTTGCTTGCAAGACCCTAGTCTCATAGACTGTGTGCTATTCCACAGCGCTGTTGAGCTCTGACATGATCATAGCTGGCAGACTGACACAGCCCAGTGGTGGAAAAGCCTTTACTCTGACAGCCGAGAACTCCCTGGCTTCACTCTCACTCTGTCGCTGGGTCACCGTCCTCATTAAAAAGCCACTGCGCAACTACAGAGGAGAACAAATTCTCCCATGATCCTCTGCGCTTGTGTGACAGGGTACCTGAGGTGCCCTGGTACCACAGTGGAGGAAGGGCCTTCATGCGAACCGGCTGAGGGTAGCCAAGGCAGGAATTCATTCACAGAGCTATTTATAATCTGCGGCCTCACTGTTTACACACATCTGCTGAATTTGTGTCTCCAGATAACCCTTGAATGTCGTGGTACTTGAGTAAGAGTGCAGCTCAGGAAGTCTGGCTGTCTGCTCCCCTACAGAGCATGGCTGTGATTCAGTGTCTCAGAGACTAGGTTTAGGCAGATAGGAACAAGCAAAATGAAAACCACACAGCTCGGCTTTTACATCTTTTATGCTGCAGATGGCTCTGTTCTTCCAGTCATTTACAGGTGCTTGGTGGTTGTGACGTAACTGGGCATGGCTAATGTCGGGCATCTCTATGTGTCTGCTGCTGGTGGTCCTGGGAGCATTTCAGCGTGGTGAAGAATGAGCACCTGCAGAAGAGGTAGCACACCACTCCCATCCTGGGGCATCGCTAGTTGCACCTTGGGAGAGACACAAAAAGAGCATGAACCAGTATGGAGTGAAAAATACAGGCCCCCAAGTGGCTCACCTGACAAGGTGCTTGTCTCAAGTGCAGGCTGAGCCCTACGGCTGGGGTTCAATCCCAGCTGTTTCAGCAACTGACAATGAGCCCCCAGTTGTGAAACAAGCTGGCTTCTGCTGGGGTAGGTTTTTCAACAGGGGCTTCTTGTCTCATCGTTCTCAGGTGCCCTGTGAGTTGACAGATGATGTCAGTGGAGTAACACTTATCCTCCAATTGGCTGCCATTTTACCATGGTGCACCATGGGACTTGTAGTGTGAAAAATATCTGTTGACTTAATGTGATTGGAGGTTTTCATTCATCTTTCTTTCCTCTTGCTTCAGCATTCCTGTACAACTGCAGGGGCTGTGACAGTGAGATGAGACTATCATAAAAATAAGAAAGAAAAAAGACAAGACTGCAAAGTAAAAAAAGGACTGATAGATGGACTGACAGAGGAACACACAGGTAAATGTAGATTCAGAATAAATCAGGTTGCTCATTTGCTGTATGTGCAAAGTCAAATTTCCAGAAAGTGCTCCCATTTTGCACCTGCCTCATTGTAAGAGCATGTGACCAGATTTCAATCTTCAGATTTCAGCTGAAATATGTACCACAGCTCAGAGTCTAACTTGAGTTAGGTGTTTGTAAAAACCCACTTAAATAATTTTGAACAGTGGGAACATTTTTTCTATTCAGTGTAATATTTACAAAGAGAGTCAATTTGCATATAAATTTAATTGGACAACTAATACATCAACAGTGCATTAAACACAATTGCCATGTCTGTGAAGCCTATTAGAGATAGGCTAGCATGTTACTTACACTGACTGGATTTCACTGGCTTAATATGACCCACCATCCAATAGACCCTTCTACTCTGAAAGTGTTTATTTGTGAGGTTCATCACAAATAAACCATTTGACAACAACTACGTGATAAATATGAATAGGGGACAATGATATCCCACTCCAGCATTGATTTTTATAGACCACCAACACGTTATTGTATATCACAGCTAGTTTTATGGGTTTATTTCAAGATAAAGTGATCACTAACATATGTCACACAAAAGGAACAGGACACGTACAAATGCAAATGATAAAAAAGGTGCTGTAATGTACAAACAGAAAATCAAATTCCATTTAAATAAACAATTTCTCTGCTTACAAGAGGATGTATATATTCATGGACTTCTTGGACTCTTGTCCCAAAAGTCCCTCCGTATTTATGTGTAGGAATAAGACTTTGTGCTCCAATATCCACACTTAAAGCGACATTTACGTAGCAGTGAATCATTTCATCTGCCGTTAGAACAACGTCATTTATTGCGTTGGGCAAATGAATAATGTATTGATTCGCTCTGCTGCTTCATTTATATTTAGCTTTTCACAACCCCTGAGCATTTTAATCTGGGGTTATTTAATTCATTGGGCTTTAAAATCACTATGAGAGAAAGCTTTATGAGTCACTGTCAGGATCCGAAAGGACGCACCTGAACGCCGAACACATGGTGGCGGTATCAAACAAGTTATAAACTGGCGTAATGGCAGATATTTTACATGGCATTTAGACTATTTTGTTGACCGTGTTCGCTGTATTTATATGAATACAGTGGTACAGAAATATTCGTTTATAACCAGCAGTGCACTCCGTTTATAAAGTGCACTCCATTTTGTGACAATTACTGATAAAAGAATCAACAGCATAGCACACGGGCACAGCAATTCATACTTATACATTCGGTTTCTAGCGTCCTTGACAGAATTACTTTAGGCTTACTCACTATATGTAATACTTCGAGGGGAAAACTGGGCATACCAAAGTGTACAATGATTAGATTCAACAGTGAGAGCATCATGAAGAACGAAGAAAACCAAACAAACATGATCAGACAAGGCACCGACACGAATCATGCGGTTATTATGCCGGACAAGTTAGTGTTTAAGCAGTGACCGAGCAGTGGCATTGCACGCAGTGCCAATTATCATCATTGAAACTTTAAAAATAATTAACGTGAGTGAAATTATTATATTATTAATGGAAGCATTTAGTTATGAACATCAACAGCGCCGTGGCACTACAGTCTATACACAGTGCCAGCAATTCGCTTAGTGATACTCCAAAATAATTGAATAAGTGAATCACACCTTTATTTTATTTATTTTTTTAATAAAGGAATGCACATTAAAAATTTGCTATATGGCCGAGGAATTTTCCTATGGAGGAATAACGGTAAAATAACGGGAATAACGTCTTTAAAGCGTAAACGTCATTTTCCCCGTAATTCAGCTTTCAGGAATCAACCACTTAGCAAAACCGAATTGTCCTGGATATACGTAATGAGGCGGGCGCAAATTCTGTGTGGTGTCATCTGCTGCCACACGCACTGCATAATGAATGTAGCTCGTTAAAACGGATCTGTGGGAAAGGATGAATTGTTCAGTGGCTGTCGGGTAGACACGACGCGGGTTCAGGCTATGCCCTGCTGTGCTGTCATGTTGTCGCCCCTCCACGGCGGACGAGGGCTCTTCCGGCGGTCCTGGTGGAGAGCCGTGGTGACAATGAGGAACGCAGGTAGCCACGGTGGCGAAAGCTACACTATATACGTGTTTTCAAACAGACAACCTGATTTCTGTAGTGTGTCAGCTGCTTTAAAGGACTCGGCACACATTGCTCACGTGAAGGCACCTCGCATTGTATCCTCTGTTCTGAAAAAAGATACTTAAACAAGGCAAAGGACAAAGGATAACTAATTTCACCCACAATTGTCAGTGGCTTGACAGTTAATCTGACACAATTTTCGCGCACGATACCGCCACACCCCCCGCACTTGGGTACGACAAGAGCGGTAGAAAAAACAACGGCTCTGGGTACTCGGTGAAGCGTAGTGGTAAGGAACAGGGCTCGTAACCGAAAGGTTACCAGTTCGATTCCCCTCTGGGGCTCTGGGTACGACTTCCTTTAAACACTACTGGTAGCCACTCAGGACAAACGTTATTGTTACCGTTCCAGCGTGTTGCGGGAGTTTATCCGGTTGCTTCTTGTTCAGGAAAATATGCTCGTTCGGGGGGAAATCCTAGAGTTATTCCTTCCTGTCTCACTTCGCAGCACGCGTAGAACGTAGCTCCAAAGCACATTCATATGTATCACGACTGGTTTGACAGCAGTCACGTTACGTCCTTCCTTCTGCAATAAGGCAAACCATTGTCATATGGGGTCATCCATAACAGCGGGTCCCGAAAGCTTGTTCTCACAAAGAAATACAGCTCGTAAACACTGCTTGTGTTGTAGAATAACAGAATGGCTGACAAAGTTACTCGAAAAGAAAAGGTAGACAGGGTTCATTGCATGCTCTCAAGTTTATCCAAAGGTGGGCAGCTGTACAATTTCAGTCACCATGCCAGTAAACCAGTCTGGTCAGGATTCTGTAAGTTTGACATTTTCCCCCATTTCAACAGACCCAAAGTATCAGAATATGAAACCCACCACAAAAACAATCCTAGCCATTAGTTTCGTTCCAGTATATTCCTTTGTGTTAAGTGAATATGTTTGATACTGATCTCATGGGTTCTTCATGTTGGCAAAGCAGACCTGACATGCGAGAATGTGCTTTGGAGACAGATGTGTACTCAAAAGTGAGATAAGTAATGCTAGAGATTATCCTGTTAGACCAGTCCAGAATGCAAATGTCAGCTGGGTTTCTAGGATTTCAATTCACAACCAAAGTCTTATTATTGCCAACGATCAGAGATGAAAGCTTTTTTACTGAAATACAGAGAGATCTCAAACACTATAGGAAGGGTTCTTTATTGTAAATCCCATTTGTTCATATTTAGACAACTCAGGAAACAACAACCCAAGACAATATTTCAAAGTGGCTTTGAGTTTGGTTAAACAAAGAGGGAGGGGTTCAGAGAGAAGGAGTTAAATAAAATTACACATATATAAAAATGTATTTTTAAATTGCAAACAGCATTCTAAACATTAAAAAAATGTGTGCAAAAGTACAGAGTTAACAGTTGCACTTTCAACTTCTCATAAAAATAAGGACTTCACAACAGTTAAAATAAAAATGCACTTAGTAAAAAAAAAAAAAAAACTAACACCACTGGCATTCTCTCTGTATCCAGAATTCAATGGGACACAAGGGCACTATATACAGAGAGATGATTGGATCTGGGGACATGTTAAGTAGTGGTAATGACACCTCCTGACTAATCCCAGCCATGTCACACACAAGTCAGTCTCTGCCTCTGTGGTGTATTAATTGAGCTAGCTACAACACTGGTGCCCTGCACTCACACACCTACAACCAAGATATGTGCAATTTCAACTCACGAGAAAAAAAAAAACCAAAAACAAAACTCTAAGTCAACCATACACAGTTACACATCACCTTACATATTTCTTTAAAAAAATTATATATGTATATATATACTGCAATGCTACCACTTGTTTAAATGCTTCCGGTTACACAGCCAGTGAGGAAATGCAGGGATCAGGAACACACTGGACCGTCGATTGTGAGCAGACACACACGACAGACAATCGGCGCGCGTGCACGCACGCACGCACACACACACACACGTGCGTGCCCACATGCACACACTCATACACACAGTATAGTGTAAGGGTTGCCTTTGAGTTCTCACAGCTGCAGTCTTTTCTCCTCAAAACAGGTCACAGTACACAGAGAACTCGTAGAGCAGTTGCACCAGGTGCACATATTTAATGACAAAGGCATTGGACAGGACAAAATGAGAACAAAACAAACAAACAAAAAAAATCAGTGTTTCCCTGACCCTCCTGCAATCCATCTGTAAAGAAAACACTAACTTCACACACAAAAGGAAGAAAAAACCTATTCATCATCTTCCTCTTCATCTTCCTCCTCCTCTTCTTCATCTTCATCCTCCTCCTCATCCTCATCCTCCTCTTCTACAGCCTTCATCATGGGTTTGGGGGCCATACCCATGCCACCAACTTTACCCTTTGATTTGTAGTCTGCCATGTCCTGCCAGATAGACATCATTGACAAACCCAGTAAATAACTTACAGCCCGAACATTGCCATAGGCATATTCTTCGATTATTCTTACACATTATTCCCTTATTTCCTTTTTGCACTTTAAGCTTGCCTCACTGCCAGATCATGTGTTGTAGCACAACAACGGCAATCCTTCAATACACTTGCATATAACCAGACATATAACCACTCACATATAACAATTACTTTTCTCTCTGCAAGTCCCAGTGTGTAGTAAAAAAAAAAGAGACTGACAAAGGACAACTTCAACACTTACTGACATCATCTGAGTAACAGTAAGCACCTGACAAATGACTACAGGGTGCTAATGAGCAGTGTGACGAGGGGACCCTAGCTAATGACAGCCACACTGCTTTGGTGGAAGTGGGCCTGTCATGTTCTGCTGCTGCAGACTTCCATTGTGCTGTCAACTAATGACACAGATGAGACCCGAGTGCGCAGTGTCCTGGGCTGCAGGGCTCCGTCTGTGCTTGGGAAAGAGTGCCTTTGCTGACTGAGCCACTCGGGAGTGCTACAGTCATATTATAACCACAGAGGTTCATAGAAGGTGAGGGCATAAACCTAACCCCTATAATCTATGTTCACCTCTCTCACACTTGGCAAGTATATGCAAATGGACACCTCAAAACAGGTATGGGTAGGTGTGTGTGGAGAGGTGGAGATTTTTTTTTCCAGTCAGTCAGTGTTTATGTAGAGTTTTCACAGTATGTGGCTGTCACACCACTGGCATGACACTACAAATAGGAGGACCATCAACAAACTGCTGAGGATAAAGGTATGCACTTATACAGAAGTCTGAGAGGATGTTAGGTGCCCATGAAGCCACTATAACTTCCATGCCCTTACCAAAACACCCTTACCAAGGAGGGATATTGTGCTTCACTAAGCATGGATTTAAAATGTTTGTCTAAGTAACATTCATGCCTTAATGGTAACATGCAACAGTCATAGTAATGAGGTTCCTATATACGGCATTAGAGAATTTTCTATAGTTTTCTAACTTAAATTTTGGTGAAAATATGTGCAAGTGAGGATGGGTAAATCCGATTTTAACTGATATTAAAAGATTCACTGTTTGATACAGGGTATGTACACTACACAATGTACCACACAATGTAACCACTTAATGTAAATTTGCACTTTGGGGCAAGAACATCGTTAACACAATTTAGGACCAATACAGTGCCCTTTAAGACATTATTAAGTGCAAGCACTTGACCTATTCCAGAATGTCCATTAAAATAAAATGCTTTTTCTCCAGTGTCCATAGAGCATTTTTATATCATTTTGCTGGCAGTGTATTGCACCCTTTTTGAAAGAGGTGAAGTTGGCAATCCAGGACAGTGCTGTTTACCTTCTTGTATTTGTCCTTCAGCTTGTTGGCCTTCATCAGGTAGGGCTGCTTATTGCTGTCGCTCAGATTGTTCCACATCTCTCCTAGCTTCTTGGCCACCTCTCCGATGCCCAGGTTGGGGTTTTGTGCCTTGATCTTAGGCCGGTGCTCAGAGCAAAATATGAAGAAGCCAGATCTGTGACCAAAGAAAAAAAAGTTACCATCAAATCAATGGGTTATAACAACCAGCTTTCTACATTTTGAGAACCTGCAGCCTTAGCAAGCAAATCCTTTAGACTTTGGCTGCATGTTAAACTTTTAGCAACATACGGTGGCCTCTTTGGTGCATTGGGGTCCTTCTTCTTGCCCTTCTTGCCAGGCATGTAGTGCATCATCTCCTGATCATAGCGAACCTTGTCCTGCTTGGCCATGTCTTCAAACTTAGCCTTCTCCTTCCCTGTCATCGTCTGCAAAATGGGTGACGTGAAGGGTAAGGATGGACATCCAAACTTGAAATTGCCATTTTAGTAAATATAATCTTCTTTTAGTTATCACCCAGTTGAAACCAACTGTATGAGTGAATACGTAACTCAGCATTTCAAACCATTGTTACTTCCTTGCACAAAATGCATGCCACAGATTCACAAATAAACATTACATGTACACACCAGAAAAAAAAAAAAAAATCAGAGCCCAGTGTCATTACTTTAAAATCCAGATGCTGGCTGTGTGTTATTTCTAAGTAACATTACCCCTGTTTCCATGGGGTTTTAGGCCAGCATTCAGGCAAACATTGCAGTATGCATCATACATGAATGAAATGGCCAAAACAATAAATGCTTGAACATTAGATGAAGATTGGGCAAGATTATCCCTGGTAAAGAACCATTCACATTTAATCCATCTAGATAATCCAGCTAGCTAATTATGCAAGCATACTTAAAATCACCTATGGTGGTTTTTGAGGAAAATATAACCTACCCAATGAACCTGCTTGAACATCCCAAACATTTAGAAATCGGCCTCTTAATGGGTCAGTTTATGTGCTTACTGTGTCCATTAAAACACTTTCCTGGAGTTCATTGTCAAATAGCTATGTAAATAAATTATGAACACAGTGAAATTAACTTCTGGATCTATATGATGTCATCATAATGGCAACTGCTATTGCACGATGTGTTGTGGTAGATGTCAGTCCCAGGTGAGAACTAAACAATAATGTCATATTCTGATCATTTCTGTGGACCACTGGACGGTCTGGGACAAGAGAGGGACACCTCACCTTCCACCTGCCCGAGCACTTTTTGGAAAATTCTGCAAAATTCACTGGGATTTCTGGGCTCTTCTTCTTGTGCTCCTCACGGCATGTCTGCACGAAGTAGGCATAAGCGGACATCTTGCCCTTGGGCTTCCTGGGGTCGCCTTTGGCCATCGCAGCAATGCACAGACTTTACTCACTTGAGCTACGCGAGGCAAACTCTACTCACTCTGGCCTTTATCTTTTTGCACGCGTTTATTCCCAGCTCCTACAACAGAAAGGAAGAGGGTAAAACCATTACAGTCCTCTTGCAGGAGCTGACACTCAATGCCAACATTCAAACAGGCTCTCAGCGGATGGTGTTTAACTTATTAACACCAGCACAATTTCATGTCATACAATCGACCAGATCTGCCTCATCAAACAAGCTTCTTTCCTCCTGACAATACTTACGTGTTATGGTGACAGGCACACACGAGTTGCATGCCTCTGAGGGCAAAAGGCACAAAAATGCCTATGTGAAGTTCGTTTTAAGGAAAATCAATGTATGTCACAAGCACTCTGATATCAGAGAAATCATGTTTACTCTGAATTATACACTGAATTATCCATTAACCATCAAGTTTATGCATTAATTAAAATATTTGTATTAAAAAGCATTAAAAAGGTTGTCAAAACAGGATAAAATAATTTCATAATTCAAAATTAGGTTTTATGAAGCAAATTCATAAAAACACACAAATTCAATGAAAGTTTCTTTAATTTCAAATTATTTCAGAGCAATAGCATTTTAAAAATAAAACGCAATAAAGGCTGATATGATAGGTACCCCCGCCATATTCCCTCATGGCCCCCGCCCAATATTCATTATGTTTTTATTTTTCCCCAATCACAAACCGGTAACCCGTCTCTATTTTAATATAGTAGCTCCGCTACCATCATGCCAGTCGCTACCAATGTTGCGGTCCGACGGCAGTCTTTTCATCGCAATACAGAAAATGAAAGGTCATCAACGCGAATTATTCATCTTCCATTTTGTGAAATGCCTTCTCATGAAAGAAACTGACCCTTAATTTCAACCATATTACACATATTGTTCTTACTTTTCTGAAAAATAAATTGTTTCTCCAAGTCTAAAATATCCACCTCGCGAAGCGAGCTTTCCTCCCAGTATGAGTATGTAGTATTGGTGCTGACTGTATAGCGCGAGGAAGGGCTGCTGTTCTTTGCAATAGCTCCCCATTCATTAAAATGGCTTCTGCAAAACGAGCGAAGGGAAGGCTTAGGTTGGGTATGTAACAAAGCCACACACACCCCCCTCGGATTACAAAGGACGTCTCGAGAAAAGATTCACTGTAATAACATACTAAACACAACTGTCAGCTGAAACAGACGACGTTCTTTTAATTTTATAAATATTTTTCTCATTTCCCTCACAGATTTAACAGAATTTAACTGTTTTCCAAAGTTGAATCTCGGACTGTCGCTTGGTGCAATGCTGTCTGTAACAAAGGCTATGCGCCAGCCATTTCTAATACGAAGACATTCTGTGAAAACAGACAAGTTAAAAACAGGAGAGAGTGGTCATAAACATGTATTTCTTTGTAATATAAAGTTAAAGATAGCCGATTTGAGACGGAAACGAAAATGTTAGATCTTTTTTCGACTACCGGAAGACTGTTTTTAGTAAAATTTTGGAGGTCCGGGCTGCCTGTTAGAACCGCTCCTTGTCAATGGTTTAAATCGCCAGCCATTTTAATGCATTGGTAGCGCGACCATTTAACTAGAGAGGTAAAAAATTCTAACAGACATTTCTAATGATTTGATCCTAGATTTTTTTGAACGAAGCAGCGAAGACTAAAAGGTGTGATGGAAAACGAACAGATTTTTCCAACAATTGTTCTAAATACATTCAAGATGCTATCGATATTAGTTTCTATTAAAAGAACAGTCTTGTTCGCGCACGGAGCATTGCCAGCCATATTCAGGGTTACACACAGCAGCGATGCGTGTGAAGAATATGCGCTACCAATTACAGTTTAATAACTTTACCTTCTTCCAAATATGATATTTTTCATGAACAGCAAAATACATTAAAAACATGATTACGTTAAACATTTTACAATAATATCTCAAATGCGCCACGAAATCAAAATAAATGAACTTAAATCTTTTAACGGGTAATAACATATTTTTTCAATAGACAGAAAATATCCTAATATGTACCCAATACGTTAATGCACGCATAAGAAATATTCAAAATATTTAACTGTGTCTGCAAACAGAAAAAAGAGGAAACATTTAGTATAGCCAACTTGCTAAATATTGCCGGTATAGACCCATCTAAAACATTTAATCACGCGACAATTAAATAGAAACCGCTTGAATAAAGTTTATGCTTTGTTCCCCAATTTTGACAATTACGACAAATTAAAAACAAAAGCCCGGACACTTGGACCTACCTGTCTTGTTTGCCTGTATGCAGTCCTACGTTCTCGCTTCTCTCTTCTTTTAAAGCTATGTACACAGCCTCGCGCTAGCTCAATACGAGACCGGCCTGATTGGCTAGCGGCCTCGCCTGTTTGAAACAACCTCCACAACTGTCGATTGGGCTGCCTGATACACACAGCCGAGATATCTCAGCGCCCATTGGCGTAAACGAGAGCGGTGTCATCGCCCCCTTTCAAAAGAGCAGCCGCGTAAAAAGTTTCACCATAACATAGACAAAAGTTTAAAGGTCTGTGGGAAGACGGGCGCAGTGTATTGCAGCGTGTGCCACGATATGAGGGTGTACTAGTTATGAAGCATCACATTTTATTCTCAGATGACTGGAAGTCACCTCAGAGGTGAACTGAGGCAGGATACTTTCTAACTGGGATCACATGTATGTTCAGAACCTAAACAGATGGCAAAACGATCACAAACTAAAAACTAAAGATTGTACTTAATCACTGATATTGTACATAGATGTTAAATTATTCACATGAAAAGACAAATTTTTACCTTTTCGTGCAAGGCTGACATGTAACCACTGCATGCCAGTTTTATGATTTCATAAACTGCCTATTTCTACATCCAAAGGACACATGACTGTATCTCTACTGTCTTACACAAACACCAGGGGTAAGGGGTGTGATTCTAAAAGCCATGCTTTGTAGCAACAACAGGCTTCAACCGTTTCCCGACATTTAAGGGGCACATGCCATCACTGCTATACACTTACCACACAAAATCATTGCCTGGAAGCTGATCCAGACCATATAAAACAAAAATCAAGTTTCCACCATTAATCTCGAGATGGCTTGTGCCACCCATGATTTGACTGTCTATGACAGGATTCCATACTCCACATTCCACTAAGGCAGAGAGGCTTATGACCAACCCTGACATGTGTACAAGAGGTTTGAAGTTTGCAAAGTGAAAGGTTATGGAGGCCGAAACTGGTACGTTCATGGGAACAGTCTCAGATTAAAATCTACCAGGCTGTATTTAATCTTAGCAAGTTCCTGGAAAAGAAGATGAAAAAATTAGCCACATAACCATAGCTTTGTAACTACAGCTGTTATTGTTAGCCTGGACATGATGATGGACAGCTGGACAGTGAAACCCAGATCCTCCACTCCTTTTTAAGGGGCTAGCACATCAGTGGAAAAGTGAAACTTCAACACATTTCCTGTTTGTCAGGGGAAATGAGCATTTCAGTATCATTCAGGATGGAGATATAGGTGCCTGAGCGAGTCCTGGAGTGCAGACACTGAAGCAACAAGGGTACCTGTCAGTACTCCTGCCCCCTAGTTGCTGTGTTTCTTGCTTTCCCTCCATTGTCATGGTCCATGTGCTTTTGTTTACTGTTTTTCGTCATGTTCCAGCTTTGCCCCGCTCTCCGCCCTGTCCCCGCCCACCTGATTACCTCATCGTCTCCACCTGCCTGCCTGCCCACCTGCTTCCCATTGCCTCGTCAGCCCAGCCCTATATCTATGCTGCTTGTCTCTGTCCTGTTGCTAGTTTGTTGCAGTGTTTTCGTGCCTGTTTTGTCCCCGCTGGTCTTCTGCCTGTGATATCTCCTGTTCGTGACCCTGCCTGTTGCCCTGACCTTGTTTCTGCCTGCTGCCTTGCCCTGATTGCCTGGTTCCTGACCCTGCCTGTTCCTGTTCTCGACCCCGGATATGCCCATGGATTGCGTGCCTGGTCTCGACCCTGCCTGTTCTTGATTCGTGATTCTGTCGAGCTATTCAATAAAAGCCGCTTGGAATCTGAAGCTCTCGTGGTCCACGTCTGAGTCCTTGCCTGAGCCGTGACAGTAGCCTGCCCAATGTACCCACCTTTATCAGCAGAACAAAGCTAACTTTTTTTGCACTGGGATCTTGGTCACTGCAAATGACACAACCGGTTTTGACCCTGGGCCATCAGGCCCCATTTTTGGAACAAACACTTTTACTGTCTGAGCTGTTAGGGAGTCTCCATGGCAAGAATCTTGACAAGACCAGTCCCATCACCTCCTGTTCAGTTCCTTGTACGTTTCCTGGTATGGTACCAATGTCTCCAGAATATGAAATTGTTGGCTTGATATGCAGACCCTTTAGGCAAGTTCAGATTGACACTCCAAATGGAGAGGCCCTGCCTGGCATCCCTTCTCTATACTCAATACTCACCAATGTCTCCTGCAGTTATATGGCCTCCACCTGGCCTCAGCAGGTGCATGGAGGGAGTGGTTTAATATTTCCCAGTCTGTGCAGAATAGTACTATCGTTATTTGACAAACAATCTTATCCACTGCAACTTACAATGTGCATATACAAAGTGAATTTAATAAAGTGGCATGAAAAGCTGTACCAGCACGACTCTACTGACCTAGTCAAGGATGTGTCATTGTCAAACACTGTGCCAAGACCACAAGTGTGTACTTGGTTCAAAGAATAAGTGAAAGGCAATATGCCCCACAGGAGGATTACAGCTTTCATTTTCAAACGGAGAGCTACCATATATCCTATAATAACAGTACCACATACAAAAGTACACACAAACAGAGAAAGATCATGCTTGGGTCTCCAGTCTGCCGGCAACTATGATAGCCCTGATTGTCACAGGAAGCTCATTCCACCACACAGGGGCCAGGACAGGCAGAGGGTGCGACTGAGATATGTGGTTCCAGGGGCGGGGGGTTGCAGCCAAGCTTTCTGAGGAAGCTGAGCATCCCAAGACCCTGGGGAATAAGTACCTCGTTCAAGGGTACAATTGCATGCAATGCCTCACCTGGGAGGTGAAGTGGGAAGAATGTTTGAGTCCGTTATGCAAAAGGTTTAAACCTTTTAGGTCTTTGTTACTTTATATTTGACTATTCGAGTGTACTGTGTGGGCAAGTTTCACCCTCCGCCACTTTGATTTTATGTTTAAAATACATTCATATTCAAGTTTTGGGAATGATATTTTCCCATTCACCTGCCAACAAGGTTAAAAGTGAACATCACTATGAAACACAATGTTTAATATTGTGTGTTGTTCACAGCTTTGAAACCATGAAGTTTTCAGTCTGAGTGTGGTACAGTGGTCTGGAGACAAATCACATCTTCACTGCTCCTGTGACCCCTGGAAATAGCCCCCCCCCTTCCTGGCATTCTCAATTTCCTTTCAATTGCTCTCACCAAAGCCAAACTTTGGTTACATGCTTCAAAACAAGAGGATGGAAAATAAATTGATTAAAGTTTAAAGGATAGAAAAAGAAAACATAAGATGTTGAAAGGAGAAAGAAAGCAGGATCCTTTGTTCATGTTCAGGTGTCAAAGGTCAGGGAAAGACTCACATATGAAGAAAAGACTGCAAAAGTTTTGCTCCTGAAATTCTTGTTTTGAGTTTATATATATGGTGGACCTTAACATGTCACACTTCACAATCTCATTCACTCAGAGCAGAGGAGGTAGGAGAGAGTGGAATTACGTGTAAATGGATAAGGCACAAATAAGAGCACTAACACTAGCGCATCTAGCGATTGGTGACAGCCACCACATGTCCCTCTGGGATACCACTAAAACTGCAATCTGCCACATATTAGTTTAGTTGTTTTACCAAATCTGCAACAATCAGCATCAGAAAATGGAAGATCAGAAGGGGGCTACAGGAACGCATACCATGTGGTACAGTTGGGCTGGAACCCGGTGACATCTCCATCAGGATGAGGAGAAGACGCTAGCGGGGGATTTAATTGAAGTAGAGTAGGCAGAGAAGAATAATGGACACATTCAATGCACAGCTGTGACTCTGTCAGATTGACATCTTGCTCCAAGGCAGACATTATGTTTGGCTTAAAAAAAGAGCAATTCAAAATCTGAATCAAAATCAAGGAAGACACTGATTGTTCAGGACTTATGTGAAACGCATGATAACCACAGATAATTGAAGGGGATAAAATTGTTAAAAATTACGATCTGTTCCTGTGCTGCATGTAAAATTCATAATGAGGGATAGATTGTATAATATAGGGTTCAAAAGGCAAATTTTAAACAAGTTTTACAGGAATGGATCGGTGCCTTGAGGAATAAATGAATACAGCTGCAGGGCTAGCAAGGAGGAGAGACACAAAAGCTGTTCTAAACTAGATGGGTCCATTGCTTTTCAGACATGCAGAAATCCAGTATGGGAGCTTACCCATACTGACTGTCCATAGGATTTTAAATGTGCTAGGAGGGATATTGTGTGTTTTTCATCACCTTTCCTAAACCTTACTGTCTTACATATCTACTTGGTACCATGCTGTACCAGGTCCTCAACCACACTGACCCCTCGTACTTGGTTTGTCATCACTTCCTGCTGGCTGCCCATCCACTGAACTCCTTCTCCACTGGCTGCCTGTGTGTCTGTCAGTCTGTCCTACAATGATTGTTGCACAACAACCTCTGCACCCTCCCAGGAGCATGGAAGCAAGACAAATGCAATGCTGTAATAGCTGTTGGCTAACATAGTTTTCACAGTCCAGGTTACACAGTGCAGTCCAGTGACACAGGCCCTGATTGGAGGATGTGGCCTACTCCTTGGACACTAATGTCATTCGAGCAGCTCATGGGTACCTGACAAATCATGGCACGCCTAAGAACAATGAGATGGGGAAACCCTGGCCAGCCTACAAACCCACCCCTATCCAGGATCACAGTCATCGTCCCCACCCCACTGGTTCACGCATTTTTATCCTTGGCATCGTGGTTTCTTAGTGAGATCCTTTCTCCTATCATTAGGGCTGGGTACCGTTACATCTTTCTTGATACCGCTTGGATTTTAGCATTCTCGTACAAAAAATAAAGCCACCTTTAAGATGACTTATGTCTTACTACGCTTGTTATGGCTCCGTTTGAGATGGGAACAGATGGCAGTGACAGATGCTGAAACATCAAAAAAATACATCACAAGAGAAGCTGAATGTATTGGAATCAACTGGCTGTATTTCTGATTATAAGATAATAATTTGTAAGATTTAGAAAGCAGTGCAGACAGGTTGAACTCCAACTGAGTCATCTTGACCATTCAGAACGGGTGAAAATATTGAAAATAGTGACGTAATATAGGTGGTTCCGTACAATTCCATTGTAAAAAAGTGATGCCTTCGGTAGATAGAGACACACCCCTACCTATCAGGGAGTCACTCACCACCTGCTGTTTCCTTAAAAAGACTCATTTCACTGTATTGCAAAAACAAATTCATCAGACGACTCAGATATGACTCAGCCGTTAGGCCTGATGGTTGTGCTGGATTTGCATGAGAACCCTCATTCATTGGCCTTTGTTGACATGCCTGCCTGAGTGTAAGTCAGGTGAAGATTGTGTTAAGAGGTTAATAGTTTCAATGCAAGTGATGCAGGGAGAAGAGCCTGTGAAGTGAAGAGCTTAATTAGTCTGAGCTGGGAAGTGAACCCCAGGCCTCCACACCTCAGAACAGTAGCATTGCCACGCTGCGAAAAGGCCAGGCTCCACAGCAAGGTTGGAAGATACTACTGCTGAGATCTGCCTGACAGGTGTGATAGCTACACTGCCCCCCTTAGCTGAGCACGTCCTTGCTCTCCCGAATTGGTCATATCCTCACTTCTGGCGCCAACGTGATAAGGGAGGGTTATGAAGAGGTCATGAGCTTATGTGCCTGAACTGGACTCAAATCCTGGTCTTCCTATTGCCACCAAACTCTAACCCTACCAGTAACCCTAAAACCTCACCCTTCATATTGACCTTGACCTCTGTTTCAGCTTATTCACCCACTATTAAGCCACATCCATAATTATTTACCCAAAGAACCATATATTAGTATGACCAACTGGTCCCATAGCTGGAATTTAGGCCAAAAAAATTCCCCTAGAATGTATTAGTCCTCATCAGTCACTCCTCCCTTAGACATATATATGACATGTATGTCTCAAAACTAGGGGAGCTCAGGAGAGACAACCATGCCTACTATTAGTGTTATTACATTATTTTGAATTTGAAAAAAACACTTCCATTTATTGCATTATCTAATATAGAACCCCAAATGGATACATTACATACTGAAATACAGCAATTGATCTAATTTAACAATACAGGTTTAAGCACTTTTCCACATAATTAGCACAGTGATCAAGACATTGATTCAATCACTGTGAGACAATGATGTGACCATTGTAAAACCAGTTGATTGAGGTTCAGGAATAGTTACTCAAAATGAACAGCAGGTCATTCATGAAGCAATGAGACAGCTTAAAAATACAGAACATTATGCACCACTTATGCATTCATCACAGAAGGACACTCAAATACAGCTGCAGACTATACTGAAATATTTGAGTGATAAGAGCTGTATTAATGTCAAACAGATGAGCTATTTAATGGATTCTGATATGCCATGCCTAGACAGTATTATCTAGTATCTCTTTTTCGAAAATTCACAAAAACCCCCAGGCATGGATGGTTCTTCATGAGATCCCAAGGGACAACTGATTATTTCTGATAGTGATAGTGAAACCTAAAATATTCCCCACTACATAGACTGTTTTTTAAATCCACAATTTGTAGTGTCACAATTACATCCAAGTTACCTTTAAGATGCATATAATATCATTGGAAGACTCTGGAAAATCTCAGAATTCCAGAACAAGCCTTTGTTTTCAATATAGACATTAACAGCCTATATACAAATATAAATAGCTGGACGTTCCAAATGAAGCCAGTCGAAAATGCACTGAGTAGATTCTAGACACATCCCACTCAAAACCGCAGATTACATTACTGCAAGAAATCACGGACGCAATTAGTAAAGCACAACTCTTGGCATCGCCACGCCCCTTACGCTATCCCTAATCCTAACTCTAACTACTGCCATAAAGCATGAAAAATACATGGTCCTTTTTTAGGCACTCAGTTCTTTTAGAAAAACTACTTAGCTGGGCTCCTGCATGGCCCAGGCATTCATTCTGAGTGCAGGATGAGCAGCAACAGACTGGGGTTCAGTGTCTGAGCTGAGTCATTCCCCAGAAATAACCGGGACACTGGAGTGGCGGTGCACAAGTGGCCTTTTTCACTAGGGTAGATGGGTTTCGTTGGCGGGAGTTGCCTCATCACACTGGTCTTGGAGTCCATATGACTTGGCAGGCACCTATGAACCGCTCAGACAACATCAGGGCAATCCGCCTCTCCTCTGTTTGGCATTCCCTGTTTTGGTACACTGTGGGATTTGTATTTTGAAAAGCTGCTGGTGTGTGTGCACATTATTATTTATTATTTATATTATTATTACATTACATGCCTTTAGCAGACGCTCTTATCCAGAGCTACTTCCGGCACAACAGAGCATAAGTGTATCTATTCAAGTTAAATGAGCAACAGTGTCAGTCCAAGCTAACAACACTCCCAGACCAGTCAGTGTGAGCATAAAACTATTCAAGCTCTACCACAAATTACTTGTGCAATCTGACTAAGCAATGGAAGCCAAGTATACTATGATACATCAGTCACTAGAACACAGAATCTGAAATACATCACATACTACATGTAAAATAAACAAGAGGTAGCAGGTGTTAGGGGGCGGGGATTGAGGTGGAACCGAGATGCAATCTGAAGAGGTGGGTGTTCAGTCTGTGTCAGAAGATGGCCAATGAGTCCTCTGTCTTAACCTCCATGGGGAGTTCATTCCACCACTAAGAGAACAGTAAAGACAGGGATTGTGACGGGACAGTCAGTAGCCCCATAGTTGTAGAGCGTAGCGATCTTGACGGAACATAGGGTTTGAAGACAGATCATAGGTATGATCATAGGTTTAGGGAGATTGTAGGCAAGTCGTGCAGCTGCATTCTGGGTTAGTTGTAGGGGTTTGATGGCACAGGCAGGAAGACAAGCAAAAAGGGAGTTACAGTAGTCCAGGCATGTGAGGATCAGGGCCTGAACTAGGAGCTGTGTTGAATATGTGGTGAGGTACCTTGGATCATTTGGATGTTTTGCAAAAAGAATCTGCAAGCCCAACTTACCGCTGCAACCTGAGAGGAGGACAGTTGGTTATCAAGCATTACACCAAGGCTTCTAACAGTGCTAATTGGTGATAATGCTTGTAGAGCCTAGGTTGAAGGAGAGGTCTTGAAACAGGGAGTATACTGGAGGATTGCATTTGTTCAGAGAATGCCATGATGAGATGTGTCTGATATCCAATTGATGATTAAGAAAAACAGTGAAAAGGGAGGAACTACATAAAAACTCTTCAAATGAGAGAATAGGACATTTTTCATACCTGTATGTCAAGTTAACTGGTTGACATTAGGATATTTTGCTTATTACTATTACTATCATTGTTGTTGATATGTAGCATAGCATATACACTGAGCAAGAGGGATTTTAACTGCAAGAATTTCATTAA
Source organism: Megalops atlanticus (assembly GCA_019176425.1). Taxonomy (NCBI): domain Eukaryota; kingdom Metazoa; phylum Chordata; class Actinopteri; order Elopiformes; family Megalopidae; genus Megalops; species Megalops atlanticus. The sequence continues at coordinate 7,493,753 of CM032888.1, forward strand.
AATGAAAAACAAAAACAGTGAATAATGCGTGAATACTGCAGTAATTCTGTTAAAATGTGAAACATTATTTTAATGGCCTATGTATAATGTCAGTTAATAGTTAGAAATAGATTTATTCTGTGACAATTTAGGAAATGTGGAGTACAATTCCAATTTTAGAGAGTGAAATCATTTTTGATTAAAATTAAGAATGTATCTCATCCATTCAAGTTTGTTATTTTCAGTTGTCAGGGTACAATATTACATTTTTATAGTTCATACAACTAACAAGCAATTTAGACACTTCTGAAAAAAGAGATATATCAGCTGCCGAAAAGGGAATCTTTTTGCATGGCAGGGATAGCCTATACCAATAGAACATAAATATTTACCTACCTCCTTCTATCGGCATGTTTACTGTGTGATAGACTGAAAATCCATGCTCCAGACACAGGAAGCCTAAGTGATAAAACCATCTTGTTTTCCTGCATCATGCCACAAACAGCACAATGTATTCAGTGCAGTGGTTTAAATCTATTTTAGCTGGTGTTATCTTTTACAGTGAGTTTTAGAACTCTGAACGGTACAGACATTGTGAGGTTGGGTGGTTTTGTATGGCAATGACAGATCTGCACTTGCTGTTAATAAACATGTGTTTCCTTTTTTAAGAATCTCATCACAACTCTCATTTGCATCCCCACCAATGGTCATCCTCCCATGAAATGTTTAAAAAAAGAAGTGATAATTAACAAGTGGCCACATTCACTATGTCTTCAAAAACAGGTCTTTTTAGTGAGGAGCGACTTCGAAATGAACATGGAAGCAGACAGGACTCTGACGTTCCAGGCAGTCTGGGAGTGGTCAACATGAGAGTTTACAGGGAAAGGGCTAAGGTGTAACCTGGGGAGTTTGGTCCTGAGCTGGAATGCACTCTGTGCGGAACGTGTGTCCACTCCCTGGAGTCACTATACTTAAAATGAGGGACCTCAAATCTTCACAGCAGCCTCATGGGAAATGCACCCCCTCCTGTTTTCATCAGTGGAGGACAAATTAGGGCCTTGAGAGACTACTTCTACAGAACAGAAAATGTGTCATTCCACTGTGAATTGACTTCAGGTGAATATCACCCATGATATTTTCAAATTTGTCATTTTAATTTACCATAAATCTTGTCATGGCACACAGAGTTTGGACACACACTTAAACACTTTCACACTCTCCTGAGAAACTGGCTAGCTGTGAATGTTGATAGTCACATGCTAAACCCTTCCCTTTTACCCAGAGACCATCATTCTGGCAACAATAAAAAATACTTATTTTGTCCTAGTGTTGGAAGCCACCGGGTTCCATAACACGGGTAAAACAAATGCTGCTCACAGTGAGAAAAAGTCAGATGACCACAGGTCATGCTACACGCCTGTGAGTAATCTATATGATTATCTAGGGTGGCCTAAACAATGGAAAACCACTGGCCCATAAGATAAGCATATAGCACATAAAGCCCGAATTGTTAGTGGAATACCCACTCCTGCTGTGGAGATGTCAAAACTAATCAGGGGACAACAGCTGGGAAGTGCAGTGGCAAGAAGCAGGCCTTAACAATCCAGAGGTTCCTAGTGTGGACTTCCCAGGTGCCATCATAGCCGTTAATGAAGGTACTTGCACTGAATTGCTTCAGGACACATTGGGCTGTATAAGCTGATGATGTATAAATTGTGCAAGTCATCTAGTAAGAGAGCATCTGATACATAAACTAATAGGAGCAGGACACAGGAGTTGGGTACTGGCTTTGGCCCAGCTCCAGATTCGCTGAGGAGAGATATTATGGCATCGTCTTTTGAGGCACTCATCCTGTCACTGCAGACTGATGGCTGGCCTGGTGCCAGAGGGTGTCTTTGGAGTGATTTGCCCCAGTGCTGCAGCTGCCAGGTGGGCACCATGTCTGAAACCTCACAGCTCAGACTTGCATTACTTATGAAAGACTCTCCCTCTTCCTAGAGACTCCTAATCTAAAAACACATATACACAGACTTATTAAATGTACTATGAGAAAACAAAACAGAACTCAGAGTTTGATAAATCTGATTTCTGAAACAGCAGAGTATGTGGCATAGTTGTGTTATTACCAAACAATAATGAATTAATCATTTTTTCAATCGGACATGGCCATTGAAAGGAAACCTGACCACACTTCGCGAATGACTCGTTTCTAATTCAGCCTTTCCTGACTGCTACTTTAACAGAGAATCTAAGGGGATTTTTAAAGGATGAATTATGCCAACAAGGGTGAGACAAAGGGACAGTAGGTGTGCCGAAATGTATGGATTCTAGGAAAAATGTGGTCAGTGGAGCACGTCTCTACGACTAATGACTCCATTCTCTGTCGACGTCTTGTTAAAGTACGCTACCGTAGTGTGCATATCACCACCATTAAATCAATGAGGTCCCTTGTTCTAACGCCGTCAGTATCCGCTATCTCATGCACATCCTCATTAGCATATCCAGCTTGATTTCGCAGCGAGCAACTTTTGGCACCGCCGCCCCTTTAAAAAGTGCGGCATGTAATTGCGAGGAGAGAGAGAAAAAAAACTATCTACAGGTTTAAAAACTGTGAGCAAAAGCACTCAAAATCGCAGTGGCTAAACACAGTGTGAGCACACAGAGTACCGAGCCTCGGTCCTCCATAAAGAAGCAGGGCTGGTGAGGAAGGATCCGCCCTGCGTTGCGCCAGCGTGATTTCGATGTTGCCGTTTTTTCATTTCTTCTCGTGCGTTACATGCGTGCTGCAGACTGTGCTGGTACAGAGTGTGACTGTCGCTCTGGCATAGGGCTATTTCAAATAGATTTTAAACCTCTACTTTTGCAGCATCTGGGCCCGGCGGAAAACATATTCGTTACAGTCGACTGTCACTGCATTATTTTTCCGTGTTAGAGATTGTGCTCTCAGTTTGGACTCAGAACTATGGCAAAATATCGAGCATGGTCTCTTCTTGCAATCTTTTCTTTCGTGGTACTGAAAGGTAAGCGTTTTTCACCTCTTTGTTAGAGACCGCGACAAGCCCACTCCAGTTTTCTGCTGTGGGGTCTGTTCTTACGTTGTGTCTCAGACCGGTATTTTAAAACTGATTGTAGACTAACTGTAATACAAATCAGCATTACATAATGTTGTAGTAAAGATATTATAGCCAGTGCTGCAGCACATTGAACGCATCCATATGCTGTGCATTTTTTCCCCACAGACACAGACAATAGGTGGGGAACGTCTTGTCTGCATGAGTTTGAATGCTCATTTTTAACATAAATGTTGTTTTCGTGCATTTTTAAAGCCACCGACTTGATTCTTGATTTCTTTTTGTAAAACATTCCAGGGCAGGCAACGGTACAATGTAAAAAGGGCAAAATTGGTTGAAAAGAGGCGGAGACGCCTTTGATTATTAACGACAGGTCGCATACTGGTCGAATGCGAAAGTTTTCTCAGAAAGAACGCAGTAATCCAATTTGTGCATTTAAAAGAGGACGACGTTGTCTTCACGAAGTAATTGTGTTTGAACAGATTATTTTGTAAAATAAAACGACACCAACAAAGAATGAGATACCCCACGAGTAATATGAATTCTGCATTTTAAATAACTAGTAATTTGTTAAATATATGTCTCGCTTTCTCAAAATTCATAGATATTTATATTCAATTCACATTTTGCATCATTGACTTAAAACACCATTGAAAACACAAAACTGTGTCATTGCTGTGAAATATTGCGATTATTTAATTAAATATAACAAATGTGGATAGGTAACGACAAAAAATTGTAAAAATAAACCTGTTCGATGTATTTTTGCTATTGCTAATTGCCAAATGGTATATCCACAAACCCCTATTTTATTAATCTACACCAGGCTGTAGAGTATTGGAGTTAGAAATGTCCTCTGTTGAAAAGCTGTTCAAACCTGTAACATTTATTTAAAGTTAACCAAAAACGTCTTATTTATTTTGATTTTAGTAAATCCTCAGTTCTCCTTACATTTATGGCAAAAATCAGAGACAATTAAGGTTGCATTTCATCTTCAGTAAATAATTGAAAAATAATATTAACAATCAGTCAATGGAGCATCAGTCAATCAACAAATCAATCAATCAATTAGTCAATGAAAATGTGTTTCACATAGCCCTCTTAAAGAATGACCATACATCACAGTTGGAGATTGCATTCCATGTGAACAATCAGTGAGACAGCCTACACAAACACGCTAAATTAAATTATTTTAAAAATGTTAACAATTTACTGAAAATGAAAACCCACACACGCATACAATTAACTTAAATGTTTGTGAGGAATAAAAATGAAGAATGTCCCTCTCAGTTACCCAGTGTCAACTGAAGGTAAAACTTTAAGAGCAAATCTACTTTATCCATTTGAGTAAGTAATGTAATTAAGCTAACTAGAGGGGAAGCTAGGCTGTAGCACACGTACAGAGGTTTGCAGAATTATCAGGTATTAGAGGTAAGCAGGCCCAGGATAGCAGTGCAATGTGTACCTGAGTCTCAGGCTGAGAGGGGCCCTGGCATCTAACTGGTGTTTATGGACAGTTCAGGCCCCGACCAAAGAGGAAAGATAAATGGGAACTCAGGGAATGCCTAATGAATTGAAGTGAATGGGCCAGGAAGTTAGATAGTCCTCACAGCTCCTCCCACTGTATCCTCTTTAAGAAGCCCTGTGGTTGGGGGTGATAAATTGGATTTAACTGACACATGACTCAGGAGTGAGGAGACGCTTGTGTTTTTTCTTTGAGCCACACCCTTAATTGTATGTAATTGGATCAATCGGAGAGGCCATGTGTCGAGCGTAAATAAACTCAATAATTGATTATTTATTCTCCCCGAAGACCCGCTATTGCCTTTCATTTCCAGTGAGTTCTTTGTGAGATAAAAAGTGACTAACTTGTCAGCTGAACATGAGCTTTATTGTGGCATCTAAAAAATTATTTGGTCGAGCTGTTTAGGCTAAAGAACAGGGAAATAATCATTTAAACACACACAAACAAAAATGTTTTAAAATGATCTGCAGTCCTGATTTTAATTGTTTTAAATATTTACATCTTTTGTTTTATGATTATGACTTTGCATACAATGGTGCTAGTTTGACACCCATCTCTGCAGAGGTTACACTACCGTCAAATTGCCCTGACTGCCTTTATTGGCTTGACAAGATGGCTCCGAGATCCTGACCCTAATAGCTGTCAAGGCTGTAGCCATTTTGGGTAAATGCCATATTAGGCTCCCTTCTCAATGCAGTTCAGTATTTTGTGAGGCAGGAATTGTTAATATTGTAAATCCAAATTTCACAAAACAGGAAGAGTGAGATAGGGGTGTGTTCTAACAGAATGCATAATCAGGTTAGAGTTTTAAAGCAAGAATATAAGCAGCTTTATTTTTTCAGCATTCATGGATTTATCTAATCAGTGCTAGAGTTTCAGGCTTAACCTTCTGTGGTCCATGCCATTTATGACTGTGCTTTTTTAAACTTTTTCTTCTATTGAGGGTTGTGTAACAATACATGTTATTAAGCAATAAGTAATAACCTGTATTTATAAGATTTAGACTCAGATGATTCAGCAATCTCCAAAAATAATATTAGGAATATAACACTTATTATTAATAATTTGTTTAGTATTACATGCCCTCCACTCCAATCAGTAATTATTTGTAGGGTTATTAAAAATATTAAAACATTCCGTTTTAGTCAATGGTGTCTTTGCCAGTGCCCCCTCTGTTGCCCTCATTTTTCCTGTGGCACGATTGCTCAGGCTGGTGCAGTTGCTGTCTTGCCGTTTGGTGATTTCTTCCCTACCCTGGCAGGAATCCACTCCTTGACTTGCAGATCCACCCCATGGGCCCACTCCAAAATGGCGTGAGCTCTGGTGTGTTACTAGGCTAGGTGAACTTTGATTTGGGAGATATGTTATTGAGTTTCCACAGTAGATTCAGGATTGGGTGATCTTCATGTGGGCGATATGTCCTTCCCCCTAAGCTAGTTCAATATTTTGAGGGATTTGCTTAGCTGGGGTGTCTCTCTGGTGGCGTTCGAAGCACTGTTGTATGGCACAATATAGACTCAATGCCTTTTTTCCAATGCACAAAAGCGAGGCAACGTCTGGCTTCAAGATGGTGGATGCTTTGTGTTTTCAAGTGGGGATTTCAATGAAAATCAATGAGATCCGGCACAGATGACATTCTGTAAAATCCAGTTTGGAAGCACCTCCTGTCAGAAGCAGCTTTGGACTGTGGGAGCCCTTCCTGCTGAGATAGCAGGGCTAAAAAACTCTGCAAACTCAATCTGTAATGGCAATGAATTTCTGTGGGTTAGATTGCTTGCATTCTCTAGCACACACTAATGCTTTGTTCTGTTGGGTGTAACATTATGCAGTGTTATGCAATGCGACAGGCGATTGTGCTTTTGAGCTGGCGGCTTGTGTGCTGCAGTTGGCAACATTGCTGAACTGTCCTTTGGTGCTAGTTTTGGTGGGTGTGTAAAAACAGTGAAACATCTTGTTTAGTGGTATTTGGATTTGCGATACCTGTATTCAGCAAATTAGTATGCAGACTTGATCAGCATCACAGGGTGACAATTAGAAGATTATATCTTATTTTCTAGAATATCTATACCCTTTTTTAATCAATGAACGAGTGTGTACTTTTTAGAGTTTTATTGGAACAATTGTTTTTCTAAAAAAATTGAAATCAGTAAGTGTCTTACATTAAATCTGAAGACAGTTTATACTCTTACTCAGCAGAAAGGGTGCTCTGTAGTGGTAAAACTTCCAAGGGAAGCACCCAAAGATCTCTCATTTTTCTTGTAATAATGAAAAATACTAAAAACATATCAGAAAATGCACTATACATGTCCCTTTCACCACCAGGAATAAAGAGGGCATTTTAGCATTGTGAACTGTTTTTACAATGCAATCTCATCAACAGGAGTCCGCTGTGTCAGGTGTCAACAAGAACACATCGGGCAGAACAGTTTTTTTCACTTTAACCAGTTATTTAAGGAGTGTCCTGCTAGTCAGCTGGGTTTCAGTCGCCTAGGCAACCTGAGCATTGCTGGGTGATAATGAAGGCGGTGCCGAAAAGGTCGAGCGCAGTTGAAGCTAGGGCGGCACCGCTGTGGAAGCGGTGAAACGCACCCCAAAGTCAGGGGTAAAGAGTCATGTGACAGAGGTGCTCTGCTCTTTTCCTGGTAGAGACCGCCGTGTTCTTAGCAGCAGTTCTAATCCCGGCTGTGACCTAAATGGATACGCACAGCAGCCAAGTGCTGGAGAAGGGAAGCGGTGTTGTTTACAGTAGTAATCAGGGACACAGGGACGTGGACTGATCAAAAGGCCGGCGATTTAAATCCCAGCTGGTGCTGAGGGCCTCTGTCCGTCTGCTCTTCCCACGAGAACTGACTTCATTTTCCAGGCTGCAGGTACACAGAAGACGTAGGGAGCAAAGGGTCGGCAGAGACAATCAGTAGTCCATTAGCTCTGCTTTGGTTATGCTGGGTGGAGAAAACACCAAGCCCTCCTACCACGCTGCCAAAGATATGGCTTCATCGGAGTCTTAACAATAAGATGAATCAAACTGACAGGTGTCAAATCAGTATGATTAGCCTATGTATGGATGCATATTTTCCTTACTGTCACCAGTTCCTTTCTGTCTTTCTCTCATGCCCTCTGTAGAGGCACTGTAAAAGGAAAAAGGAGAATGGAGCCACTGGATGGAAGCTAAGCTTAGGCCAAGGTGCAGTGTAGCTGTATTCTGACAGTTTGTTATCAGATGTGCTGGTGTTTAGCATGAGCGTCACTTTAATTTAAACTAAGATGTGTGTATTGGAAAACAGGACTTCTAGAACTGAACACCATCCGTAGTGTCTGAGAAAAACTTTGGTCTGTCATGGAGAACATGGCCTGGTTGCACCAAAGGTGGTCATTTAGGTCGCTGGCTGTACTACCTTGAGCTACATACCTACAACTACATACCTAGAGGTGTGACCCAGCTAGCTAGGCTAGATATATTGCCACTGTTATGACTGACTGACATTCATTAAACTTGCAAACCCAATATCCTGCAACTACTGCAGCAAAAAATTGCTTAAAATAGTGAAGAGTATTCTGTTTCACTTATCCATTTAAACACAGTTATTACCCTAGTAGGTAAAAACTAGCCAGTAAATCGAAGAAAATGGATTAGAGGAACAGTAAATGGGAGGGAGAAACTGAATGGGCATTTTGTTTAAAGAGTGAAGTGAAATTCAAGTAAAGTGAGTCTACCAGCTCTTTTTTCTACACGATTTTATTGCTGTACAAAGACACTCCCTATTCAATTGAACAAGTGAACTAGTGCGGCTCCAAGATGAATCTGTATGTGAAGAAAAATGAGGTCTGTATTGTGGAGTATTCTTTGTTGTGTTTCCTCAGACCCTGTGTGTACCTGTGTTTTTTGTCTGAAAGCACCTAGCGACAAATGTAGCGCTTCAGGATCATCTTGGGAAGCTGAAAGAGGGTTAAGCTAAGTGAATTAATTAAAATGGATCAGATGCTTCCCTCCTGAACTGCATCTGTGCCATTTTCTGTGGACTCTTGCCATCAGATGCCGTGCTCAGCTCTGCTCCGGGCCACTCCCAGATTCTAGACAACGACATGCGACACAGATGATATCATTATAAAGTAATTATGTCACAATGTTTAGTGTTGTGAAATATGTGGACTGACATCTTAATGCATCATGATGTAATCTGGAGCTGTCTAGTGCTAGACTGAGATCAGATGTGAAAAACCAGGCAACATGTGGAAGGCACCAAAAACAACAAATGTGAGCTGTCCTTGTGACCTAATTGTCTAATTTCCCCAATTGCCCAACTAATCATCAGAGACAATATTGAGCCCTGCAACATTCTGTATTACAGAAGTAGGAGAATTGTCACTTGAGCGGTGTGGAATGCCTTGGAGGCTCTTTATATCCAGTCAGCAGAACGAATCACCTGGGCGTCTGCTGACCACACCCCAGCAGGAAAAATGCAGTAGAAATGTTGTTTCAGCATGGTATATTGATGTTATGTATTGAGGGTGTTTTTTTTTAATTGGTTGGATATACAACTGGAAACAAACAGCATGTCAGCATTGAAAATATATATAAGATGAGATTTTGTGAGGTGTTTGATGCCAGTAAAACTAGCTTTAGCTTTTAGTCCAGAGCATTTTCAAAGCAATCAGCCTCTACCAGCCTCTACCAAAGCAATGACTGGCAAACCTTATTCAGGATATACTAGGAACATGTGACATTGTGAAAATGAACTGCAAAAAAGATGCTGCCAACAAAAACCCTCAAGCTTTCTTGAAGTCAACACCTGTGGGGATGTGCAAAATGGAAAAAAAGCTTGCAAGTGAAAAATTGAGCTAGAGTAATTCAGCCACACAGGAAATCCTCCCAGGAAGTTCTGAGAACATGTGCTCTGTTCTTACTTTTTTGCACTCCTCTGTGAGTAGCACAGATGAGTGAAAAGCTGAGTAAAGAGTTTAACATTACAATTAGCTAGTTAGCTACATAGCTGTCCCACCTAGGCTACTGGGGTTAGCTATCAAACAAAATGCCTCAAATGATTGAACCACAGTTTAGTGAGCTGGCTAGCTTGGTATTCAGAAGCTGTGATAACTATAAACTGTGAGTTCAGAAGTCCCTCAAAAGTCTCTTCAGTTAGCGTTTGGGCTTGTTGCTGTGGACAGCATCCATATCACCGGAACAGCTGAAAGGCATTCTGAAAGCTATGGTCTTCAAGAACTACCTACCACCTTCATGTATTCTGTCAGTCTTCAATGCCTGCAGTTTAATTTGTTCCTATTTAGCCTTTCAGCTGTATACCTTCAAAGCAGTTATCTTTAATTTAGCCTAAATTTTTAATATGCTTGTATGATTTCCATACAGTTTATTCTGGATATCATCTTCTGACTGCAGACGGAAGTTCTTAGTTCTTCGCATGGCTGTATGACCACGCCCCCAAATACGCTGTTCCCATGGCAACGTGAGTGGATCAGGCCAGTGCAGTCTGTGCTACGCGAAGCTGGTGTTTTTATGTGGGAGCTGACTTGGCGCTCACATCAGACATAATCATAAGGATTCCCCTGAAAAATGTATGTTTTTCCAATGAGCTTATAGTTCGGGCAATAGCTTTTCAAGGCCAGGTCGACCACCGGACACTGACCCCATGGATTTAGAGGGAAAATGCTGATTATAAAGACACGGCATTCAGTCTCTTAATATTGGGTTTTTTTGGAGAGATGCTTAACTTCTTTGTTCTTGCATTTGCAGCCCTGTCCCAGGATTTGTCTCTGTCAGATGCCCTTGATGATTCCCAGCCAACCCCACCACGTACGTAAGACGGAGCAGAAGGGTGTAGCCACCTATGGCAGGAGCAGTGTGTGAAATATTAAACATGCCACCCTTTGGATGAGCACAGAAATATTACTCAGGGGTTACTGAGATGCTTAATAACACTTAATAATGCGTTTCCTCTCTGTAACAGCGACTCCCCAGCCCAATCCTGAGCCGGCAGGCGGTGACGACGATGGTAAGCCTTCTCTTTCTTCTTTGTCTTCTCCTCTTAAGCAGACATTTAAAATGTGTGATTTTTGGATGACACCGAATTAAATATGACATTACTGTCCCTGCAGATTTTGATTTAAGCAAAGCATTAGATCCAGCTGAGAATCCCACAACCAAGGCTCCGGTCCCAGTTCCCACCACCAAAGAGCCAGTCAAACCCAAACCCCAGCCAGGTAAGCAGGAAGGTGACTGTGCACCCCGAATGGGGAAGAGGTCTGTGGGTTCCCCAGATAGGACACTGCAGTGCTTAGTGAATGGATAGTCAGCAACTCAGGAGCCCGTAGGTTGTGGTATGAGAGATGTTCACGGCAGCTGTGAGTGTATCAGAGCATTTGCATGTGCCTTGTCCCGCACTCTTATGTGGGCTTAGCCAGTGCTGCTACAGAGGTGATGAGCTAAATGCATAAATGGCAACTACCAATAGCAGGCTGGAAAAAGCATGAAAATGCAAACAAAAAAAAAAAAAAAAAAACTGCCAGTCATCTTTGGATGTTACCTCCAAAGACTGGAACCACCAAGATTTATATGTGGACCAAATACCCAGCTCCATGTGCTTCACCCTAAAAGTTGTGTCTCTTCCAGTGTTGAAGCTGTAAATGTTCTGGTTTCCTGGCTCATTATGAACATTCTGTGTGCTGGTACCCAATAATCCATCTAATAGTGCCAGTTCAGAGTAGGGGTGGAGTCACAATGTTGACAGGTAATTCTTCTAACATCAAACATTGAGTATGATACTCTTGTTTAACTCTCTTATGTAATACATCTGTTGATTGCTTGCCGAAGAGAACCCACCCCAAGGGCTGTGTAAAAATTTGAATTGTCAATGTTGTGTAGCACTGGCAAAAAAATTTCACAAAATGTTTTGCAATGGTGCTGATGGGAAGATCTCGAGTTAGAGGAGTTTGAAGCAGAAAATTAACGGAGTATGTTTATCTGGACCTTAGATTCTGTCAATCCCATATGAATTGCTGCACAGAAGGTTACCTGCTGAACATACCCAAGGCTATGTATGACCAGCCCTCAAAACATAAACCCCAGTCCACAAGGCCTAACTCTGGTAGTGCAACCCAGTAAGTATTGGTCTAAAGAAAGGTGTAGTCCAGAAGCAGGATAAAGCTCGTTCAGCAGTGCCAGTATATTGGGCTGCTGACTGAAGATTGAGCTTGCTTTGTAGATGCCTACAGCCACAGGATGTGATATTCACAGCATTTGTAATGCCATTATTGTGTTCAGGTTCATATGAAGGGAGCAAAACGTTTAAGGTTAGGGATAAGGTTACGAGATCTTTATCAGGTCTGAACACAATCTCAACATTTAGCATTAAGATGGGAGTGTGAAAGGCGCTTCCTTGGGGCCCGTTGTGAGAGCTCCAGCCGTTGGCCTTGGTGTGTCCCCTGCAACCGGACCTCTCTCCAGCAGAGTGTTGAGACTGTTTGATGACTTGCCAGACCCGTCTAACCAGTTAGCACTCGCTGACAGATCTCCTCGAGAAAGATTTCTTTGCACCCACGGTCCGGCCGGGCCTACTGCCCCGCACCACAACCAGAGCGCCCAGAACCACGCGCCGGCCCTCCAGGCCCCAACCGGGTCGGTACCGTTTCAGTTCTGTCCCAGTGTGGATCACCCCCCTCATATTAGGGCTCTGCATGTGACATCACAGCACCTGTCTCTGCCTCGCTGCACTGCAATAAAGAAAGGCTGTTGCTCTTCATTGAGTGCACCATATCAAACATTGTTTAAGCCAAATATCTATGAAAAGGGTTGCAAAAGTCAATGATGAACAGTAAAATCATAATTCACTGTTTTGTATTCTGGTGTGCAGATAAGCAGTTATAAGCAGATAAGCATATAATTTTATCCATTTCTTGTGAGAAAAAGAAATCTGGGGATCTCAGCTGTCTGCTATGCAGTCTGGTTACTACCTGATAACTCCTGTTTCCTATTTCCCTCATTACACTCAGTGTACTATTGTAAGATTAGTCAACTGAACACAACTTCACCAGTAGTCAGCAAATATTAATGTCATTTTGTGCTGGCAGAACTATTAGGTATGTAACTTACAAGCTTCCAAGTTAACCATTTGTGGTCATTTGTGGTTGTTTGCTCTTTTAAAAACTACATTACGTCAATCACGTGGTAGCCATGATGTACCTAACATCCAAGGAGCCATAAAGAAGCACATCAGAGAATTAGTCGACAGACAGATAGCATATTGTCGTTAGCAAGTGACACATGGATGTACAAGTTTAACACAGTCAGCATGCATGAGCCACACTCGGACTGATGAGAATTACAATAACAAAATAATGAAATGAGTAATGAAAAAACCTGGTTGAAAATAGAAAGGGACGAATGGTAAACATGAACAGTGAAGCCATTATTCTTAATTTGGCTTGGTTTTGACTCCACCTTTGATGTTTACATTCATAGTATCTGCAGGATTCTGTATTCTGTACTCAGTGTGGGGTTAAGTATTCATGGTGACACTTCACAGACGTGTGAATGAGGATAATGGGAAAATGAGAAATTCCTTTTAACTACCACATTATTGTAGAAGACAATAAACAAGCATAAAGCCATATCTGATGTCTGGTTTCATGACTTAGGGTTCTTTGCGCGCGCGTGCACACACACACATGCACACATACACCAAATACACATATGTAAAAGGAATTCCTGGGGTCTTCCGTAAACAAACCAAAATCAGGAATGTTTCACACCGCATACTTTTTTTATAAACTGAAGTTATGATGTGCATTCATTCTTGTCCATGGCGGATGCCACTGGTGTCTCTGTCATGTCACCGCAGAACCCTAATATGTGTATGTGTAGTCCTCACTTCACATACTGTGTGTCACTGCCATCCTGTCAGATACAGAAGATAAAGCTCCTCCCATTGGTCATGTTCGGTCTCCTTCCGTTGTGTGTGTATGACATCACAATTTCTCTGGTAGTTGCTCAGATCTCATTAGTAGGCTTCTCTGAAACAACTGAAGGAGGCAACTGACACCAGCTGAATTAACCTTATCCTTATCTTTGATCCTGCATGTTTGATTGGAGATTAATCCGTGTGTGTAAATGTGCTTAAACACCTTTACACACACAACATACATAAACTGGATTAGTCCAATTTGACAACAATGAACAGGTAACGTTTTATTGGTATTTTGAAGTTTATTTTTAGAATGCATTTTCAAAGCTTAAGTGCTCTCCTATGTCTCAGTATGTGTGCCTAACTGCTCACAATAAAAGAACCTTGGAAGAGAACTGTTGACTGATTGGATTACTGTAAATTCTGGCATATAAAGCTATTTTCTGAAAATCCCCATGGTAACTAAAATGCAGGTAGCAGCTGACACGCAAGTGGAACTTATGGAATTTTACTCGAAATTCTAGTTTGGAATAGAGTGGTGATGTTTCTTTGATCATTCCACATTGGCATTAACACCTGCTGACAGTCCCCACTTTAAAGAGATTCGTCTCCAAAAGCTCTGGCGCTACTGTTACCACGCCTACTGCTGATTCTAATACTGCTGCCTCTTAGGCCTGTGGTTGCAGTTGACCAACAGGCCACTTTTCCTTTGTGAACTTAAAAGAAAAAGATGGTTTGCAGTTGCTCTTGCAGCTGTGGATGATGAAGCTACAGAAACTGTGGTCATGCTCCAGATATGTGTGCATGGAACCCACGCGTGTGAAAACACACTGTCCCTGTCTGTCTGCATGTGAAACGTGGTGTTATCACTGTTAGAGGTCCAAGCTGTTCCACAGTAATCACAAGTGTCCTGGTGTCTTGTGCCAGTGGCATGACCAGAATTGGGGAAAACATAGGGGGGTTACTGAATCAGACCACACAATGGAAGGACCTCGCTTTAAGTGGGCATATTACTTTGTGTTATTACACTGTAACTATGCTGCGTTCAATTGTTGTACAAATGCAGCTGGGTCTGGGGGGATTTCTTCATTTTGATTTTCTTGTTATATGCCAAATCTTTAGACTATCCTGAACTCATGCTCTTCTACAAACCTGAGGCCAACGGCACTCAAAGTGCGTTTTCATCACCAGTACCCACCTAGTGGGTGAAACTGCTTTCTAATCACAGTGATATTGTTTAATTACTCTGCAATGTCACATCCACCTATATCCTTTCATGTAATTTCTGAAATGCTCCGTGTTGTTGGACCTTGCAGTTATTTCAGGAGAAATGTCTTCAGCAGTGCACAGCTGCAGATATGACTACTTGAGGTTACCTCCTGTTAGTCTGAGGAAAACAAGCGTTTTTCACTTTATTCTCCACGAAATACAGTAATAATCTTGATGGTTGAGAGATGCACTTTAATTCATATTCAGAATTAAATTTAATTGAGGTAGGTGTCAGCCTGCAAAAGGAGTTCCATACAAATTAGCAAGTGTTTGGACGGCACAGCCAGTTTGAATCAAGGGAACATCACATTACCAAAATAAACCTTGAATCCTACTAAGGGTGTGTATATGTGATTACATGAGATGCTGAATTAATGTGTCTTTACATAGCAGTTGCACTGTAGTTCCTTTGCATTTACAGAGATGCAAAAATTGTTGACTTTTTTCTCAAAGAAGCAATGTCCTGTCATCGCCTCCATCCAAACTGGGCACCCACAAACCCTTAACAGATTTTAAAAATCTCTGAGGCTGAATTTCAAATGCAAATTCTGGAAAATATTAAAATATATTCTGGAATATACTGTATGTTTTCTCTGTAAATCCTGAATATGTTGCCACTGTCTTAAAGGAAGACATGCAAAATTGGTTGCATGCTGTAGAATGCCATGCTGTTGTATTTTCTGTGTTGAACAGGGATGCAAAGCTCTGGGTTTTCAAAAGTACAGATGTCATTTTGTCATCACTCAGCTCTGATCTGATCTTCTTGATTTTGTGATCAGAGCCACAAAGAAGATTGTGTTTGTCAACACTGGCTAACCTCTCCTAACTCCCACTCAGATGGGGCTGAACTTGACCTGACTGACGCTCTGGACCCAAAAAACGATATTGGAGGGAAGGACAAGAACGGCAAAGGAGGTTAGTATGCTTCTAAGGCTGGGGGTGGATGTGAAACATTGACACATTCTGAGATAAGAGCTTGATCCATGAATATTTTCCAGACCAGAGTCTGGGCTGTTGAGCCCACATTTCTCAAGACGAAATGAGGTGGCTGTTTGTGTGTTTGCATGGGCATGTACAGTATGTGTTGCCTGTGATCTTTGCCACAGTCCACTGCCACCTGGTGGTGGAGGTTATCAACAACAGGCTGTGATTAGAGTAGTAGACCCAGGAAAAAATGGTCCTACAGATCCATTGGTCTACAGTTACAGCATCATCACTGGCTGCTGCTGAAAAAATCCTGTAAATGGTCGAAACCACTTCATTACGCTATATTATCAAGTCTGATTGCTATATAATTTGAATGAAAACATGTTGAGCCAAAGAGTAAACAATGACAAGGCATATAATATATAATAGGCATATATAACTGTTGTATTGCACTGATGTAATTATATCTCATACACATAAAAGACACCCTCAGGAATTTGTGTTGGAGACAGACATTGATTGGGAACAGTCACTGTTAGGTTCAGGCTAATGCCCTGATATGAACCAACTCACGCTTCAGTTAGGGGAAATTTCCAATGGCCGGAGTTTTCAGTAGTAGCAGACCAAAAGATCTGTTTAGGACGTCTTGTTGTACAACTCCTGAAACTTTGATATTCGTTCCAAAAATGTAAGTGGAAGAAAAGCTATTATTAAGGAGCCTGTGATGCAGCTCCATGGTGATAATATTTTTTATTGGGATGATTATGCATAATTTTCATATGTTGGATCACGCCTCTCGTTTTTAGTTGGACAGTGGAGGTATCGTGCTCCTAGTGAACTAATGAACGCTAACACTGTCCCTGTGACATTGTTCAGCTCTTCCTGACAGCGTGTTTGACTTGTTACATGCATACTGTAACCTGCTGATGGGGCAGGGGTCATCCCATGGGCAGTTTAGGAACATCAACTCAGCTCAGTGGTTCTATCACTCTGTCCCAACTTCGCCATCGCAGTAGTAGGAGCAGTACTTTATTGGGCCAGGTATCTCACCTGGTTCAGTGGTTCAGTGGTTCGACCACTCCGTTTCAACCATGCCATCGTAGCGCCATGTACTCCGCACGTATCGCTCTGCACTGTTGCGCTGTCGAGCAGCAGAGACGTGTCACCACTCCTCTTCTCCGCTGGGGCTGACGGGGTGTCGTGTGCTTGTCAGATAAAGGTTTCGGGAGCGGGGGCAGGGGTGACGGGAGACCCAACAACCGAGGAGGTAACAGTGGTAAGAAACCCCTCCCGCCCACTCTGCCCTGGAGGCTGGCTGTCCTCTCTCTCCCCTCCGTTTCTGCTCCTACTGGATTAAAAAATAACTTCCACCCGTATCTCCTCTTAACCAGTACTTGTCTCACCATTAACAATACCCACCTGGGAGCTCTGGATATGAAACCTAGATGGTCTGAACATTCCTTACTAAAAGACTTCTGCCCCCTGTCGTCTTCTCTTCAGTTTTCTCACGTATGGTGGTCAGTTTCTGACCCTTTGCGATTTCCCGTGAGGGAAATGTTCCGATGTGGTTATGGACCACTGCCGGGATCGCACTGGAGACGGAAGGGAAGAGGCCTCAGAGGCCGCCAAGCCATGTCCCTCATTGACGAACTAACCGCTGCCCAAGCATGTCTGTGATACTCTTCCCAGGCAGTTTCATAGTGGACTCCAGCATGGGGATAGTTAGTGTAACTCCCACCGGATGGCATTAGCGGCTAACCCGTTCTCTTCCAGGCCAACCCTAGGCCGCCTCTCTCTCTTGCATGCTCTCGGACGAGCAGGCTCCTCCCCTCTGGGGGAGCTCTCAGATGATATCACCACTCGACACCCTCTGTCAGCACCTGCTCTCACTGTCACTTTTTCTCCCCCCAGATGGGAAGTTCTCAGACACCGACCTCACCGGCGTAGCGGATGATGATGCCTACAATCCTGACAAAGGGAAAGGTAATGTCCTCAGACACGATTCACTGCCATGCGTTTAAGCAGGAGAGTTTCTGCACTACCTGTGTAGTATGACTGCACACAGGTGTGTTTGTGTGTGTGTGTGTTTATGCATGCATGTCACTGTCTCAAAGATAGGAGCTGATCAAGGGAGTATTTCCAAATTGTTGGACAATATAATGTCATGTATGATATTCTATGCCACATGCATCAGTCATTGTAGCATGGTGTTAATCTACACTTTTGCTCATGTGGCTTCATTATATCCATGAATCTACCTTACTTTGCAATGAGAGTGTCTGCCAAGTGATTAAATGTAAATGTATATTCATATGTGGACATTTACATGCAAGTGTCCAGGAAAAACACTTTGTTCTGAGCGTGGAGCGGTAGTTGTCATGGCACCCTGACTGTGTTTCATTATCCCTGAAGGAGGCCGAGGGGGAGGATCAAACTCAGACGATGGTGACTCTGGTAAGCACCACAGGACAAAAATCAAGTTTTTCACATCTGCTGTGACGGCTTAATATTGGAATGGCTTTCGCATTATTTGTGTAGATAAATAATAAGCAGTCCACATAGTGATTATGCATGTAGTGCTTGAACACCCAACAATAACACTGGAAGAGCTGGAAGACAGCCAGCAGGGACTGCTGAAGGCAAAGGAAACGTTATCTTACAGTCATTGTGAATATTGTCATGGATTCACAGAAGAGCTCACTTTTCTTTGCTGCCGTTCATGTAGGCTAGAGGTACAGGCCTGGTGGTGTCTGGCAAACACACATAGAATTGCACTCCCAAAATCTCCCTTAACCCATTCACACACTTCCTCTCTCACACAATCAGAGACCCCACACACACCAGTAAGTAAATAAAAGGTGTGAGAAAAGGGAACCAGTCCTGGAGGGCCAGTGAGGGTGTGGTCTAAAGAGCTCTGCTGTAAGTGTGGCCTTTCATTGTACCTCTGACCTCTCTGCCTCCTCTCCCCAGCAAACATGACTGAGACTGGCACTATTGCCGGCATCGTCAGCGCCGTTGCCATGGCGCTGGTGGGCGCGGTCAGCAGCTACATCACCTACCAGAAGAAGAAGCTCTGCTTCAGCATACAGCGTAAGTCCAGAGGCACTACAGTCACAACCAGGCCACAGCACAGCATTGTCAGTAGAAACACACTTTAAGTACTAAGCACATACTGCAGTGTATCAGAGAGCAGAACAGCTCTCCTGTGAGGTGCATGCTGGGTAGTCATGTCTCCACTGGGCACTAATACATGTGAAGACAACAGGGTCATGCTCAGGGTCATGAAAGATTGGTCTGAAATCAAGAGTTTTGCCACAAACATTTGGGTCTACCAAAAAAGAAGGGGACACTGGACTGGGGTAGGATGGTGCTTTACAAATACAAAGAATTTAATAAAAACTCCGGCACAAATTAGGGAACTGCCAGGGTCACATATAACAGCAAACCTCAACAGCTGCCCTCTTCATCAGCCACATACATGTATTTAAACATTGGTAACTGTATGCGTTGAACTTGTTATTTAGTGGTTGGGTTGCCATTTTTTCAGTCAGAACTGAATCTGATAGAACAGAAATCTATGTGTGCTTATGGAAACTAAGGCTTCTCAAAATAGACGCTTAATTTGTAACTACCACTCAGACTCGGGGAAAGGTACACCAAAAACATTTTAAACATTTCTGAGTTCACTTACATCCAGACAGGGTTTTTCTGCTCTGAAGTGAAAGCTCACCCTTCACACACTGCATTGTGACAGTAATCTTATTGCTCTGTAGTAATTCACTCCTGTTTGCTGAAGGTGTAGTGGCACAGGGTTTTACACATTGTGAGAAATCCCCATGTCATTTGCATGAAAAATGGGTGGAACAGGGCGCTCTATGACAGGAAAACAGAAATGCTATTTTTACATGAATTACACAGGTAGGATTAGCGCCCCCTGGTGTTTAACAATGCGCTGTCCACAGAGACACTGAAGCTAATGAGTATCGGCACCCGCGTGCCCTCTCCTGGCTCAAACATGCTGCCGAATGACCACTCACCTTCTGCTCCTAATGCAGTCCTTTCGCCTCTTGTGTCCTCAGTAATTCGGGAAGCACGTGGAAAGCATTTTCAGGCTTTGAGCGCATTTAAAATGATGAAATGGGGACACACTCACACGCTGTAATCCTCATGAAGGGTTTGCATTGTTGCACTGCACCTGTTGTGAGAATAAGTGAAAGAGAGCATGTAATGTCTGATGAGCAGGCAGCATGAAGTTAAACTTAAGTCTTTGAAACAAATCAATACTGTAAATGTAAAGGCCTCTCCTTCAGAATCGTTTTGAAACCCCCTCTATCCCTTACTGGTTTTGAGATGACAATTTTCATGTAATGCTTTGAAACCTCCCTCAGTTATCTGATTTGTCTCAGTGTGATGACATCACTCTGGTCAACACAGTGAAAATGCAAAGAATTCCATGTGTCTGCATGCATACAGCCACACTCTACAACCAAGTACACAATACAGGGCAGTTGCAGGAGAGCTGCAAGTTTGCCATTAACTGATATGAACTTGCCATTACACTGTGTTCCTCATTCCCTCTCTCTCCCCGGCACAGAGGGTCTGAACGCGGAGGCGGAGAAGGGCGAGAACCCAGAGGCCGTCGTTTCCCAGGAACCTCAAGGTAACGGCCTGTAACACGCTCCTCCACGGCACCCTATCCCCCTCGCCAAAACTGACCTGTGCTCATTAATCTGCACAAGCGCTGATCAGAGATCAGTGCTGCCAAAGGAATCGGGGAACAAAGGGCAGGGTTTCTTAAACAAGCAAGGATGGCTCCTGCCAATCACCTGAATGAGCACCCACCATTCGGTGATGGCAGTTGTGAGTTAACGAGTTCGTCTTTGAAGCCACGTCAACGATTTGCGAGAGAAAGTAATATTTGGAGAAAATGCTCAGTGAATTTCTGTGTAATTGATGATGTGAATAAAATCTTCCTCCTCCTGAAGTGTGCAAGCGCTAACCCATGAAGGAGTGAGGCATTCTGTAAATTAAGCAAGGAGGTGTAAGTAATGAAAGCTTTTTGGATTAATAGTTAGCTGAACAGAGATAGGCAGCTCCCCTCCTGTAGAGCCATTCTAGTGCCTGTTTCCTCTGGCTGTGATTATTTCCTAGTTGTTACTGGGCTGGATTTGCTACCCTGGCTCTTCATGACCCGAAGCTGTCTGGCCACACCAGTGTCCCATAGGAGTTTTTAATCCCATTGTAAATGGTCCCTGTTCTGTAGAAGACTGGCCCTGTAACGTTTCACATTTATTTTTTGCCCCTCAGTATACAGGGTTTATAGCTTAAAGAGCAATTTCAGGAGGCCCAGACAACACTCAGTCAATAGCATGTGTCATTGTAAATCTGGTTGGTTTAACCCCTCACCACAAAGTATAATACCTGAGTGGTGTCCTGGGGATAAAGGCATTGGAAAGGTCCTTGTTGCACAGTGGGTTTGTGGGTAATTTTATACTGTGGCTTTATTACTGGAGAAGACCAGTTTGGTTTGACAGATGGTTGTCTTTGCTCCCGAAAGCATACTCTGACTCCCTGTTCTCTCTTTTAAACCCCCTGAAAAAGTAGAGGGGGCATTCTGGGATAATATAATAACCATGCTAATAAGTATTGCTACCACAAAACTGTGATCTTTATAAAGATTTTTACTTTTGCTGTAGGAGCTTTAAAAAGTACAACAAGGGGCAAACGCAGCGGTAGACAGGGTTGTCCTATTACTTTTGGCAGTACCCAGTGGCAGTATTCAGTCCTCCGTATCAGTGTTACAGGGGGATGCTATTGACAGGAGTGGGACTGCCTTCTAAGGTGTGGCCTGTTAAACCTGGCACTTGTCTGGGATTGGCTCAAAGGCGTCAAATGTGGCGTCACAGCAGAGTAAGTGTGTTTCATGCACTGGCAAGTTTCACTAAGTGCCTTCAATAATTCAGGCAGTATTACAGTGCTGCTGTGCAGTCTGGCAGGCTAGCCACTAGTCACCCCTTCACTATACCTTTTTAAGTGCCTTTTTGCTTTGTGCTGGAGATTTTCATAATACATTTATGCCTTAAAATTACGTTTTTATTTCCAACATGCACACTGCGTTTGCCCTTTGTGATATGAATGGGAAAATTGGACTATCCACAGAAACTGTTTAATTAGTGACTTCCTGCCCAGAGAGGGTGGCGGAGTTCAGTTAACTGGTTAGATTGTAGCCCTGTTGTCTGCTTTGTAGCTCTGGTTCTGGTCATTCAGGTAATGTTTGTAATAAAAAAGTTTATCCGATGATGACTCTGTTCCTGTGTTCTCTCTGTCTCAGCCCAGCAGACTCTTCTCCAGCCCGCAAATGCGGAACCCCCCAACAACGAAAACACACTGTAAACCCCCACTCCTGGCCCCCCCCCCCTGCACCTCTCCCTTCACCCCACCCTCACCCTGCCCCACCCCTGCATCGTCCCCACAGGGCAGACACCCCACCCTCACCCCGCTCCACTACACAGCGCCCCCTGCCCCTCCCCACCGAAGATCCAGCCAGCCCCGGCCCCCTCACGGACTGTGCACATCAGCAGATTTATTTGACTGTTCAACACCAATCGCACTCCTGTTTACACTGTACTGAAGGAAACTGTCTGACTCAAGTCTCTCACGTGCACCGCTTTGGACCGGGGAGTCATGTCTCCTTCCTGTGGACGCTTTGGGATGTGTCCAATCCCTTTCTTCCTTCCCCCCATGTTTTTTCCCCTCCTTTTTTTTAGGAGATAATCAAGACAGGGTCTTTAGAGCCTTGTCTATCAATCGCAGCACCCAGCGGATTGACACTCAAGAGGGCGGGGCCTAGGACTCCACTTCCATGGGCGGACACGGAGCAGGTGGAAGCCTTTGCCCTGTGGCTGTTGATGAAATGAGAGTTCTGAGGTCCACTTCCAGCTCTCTCTAAATTGCTGCTCATCCATGCTTTGATAAATGTATCACCCCTTTGTAAGTCTAGCCCCAAGAATATCAGGCCTTTGTATCTGGCTAAGCATAGGATAGCTCAGGGGTCCTTGGATAGTTAGGCCAGATGTTCTTTTTTTTGTAACTTTTATTAGGCCACATAAGCTATTTGATTTGATATTATGTTCTATATTTGATATTATGTTCAATGTTTTAATGATGTTTTTGTTTTCTTGAAAGACATTGTACTCTAATAACTAGGTTTGTGTGCCTAGCCTTTGTGGTATTGGTTTGGAAACTAAAAAAGACAAATTTAAAAGACAAACAACTAAAGCTGTTTAGCCACTAACTGGAGAGAAGATTATACTGTGTGTCTGAAAATGTGATTGTAACGGGAAACGTATATCTTCTCGGTGTGTACATTATTGTTGTTGGAATACCAGTTTTAGAATTCCAGTGTTGAGAAGGAAAGTCAGTTGAATGTGTAGCTGAAGTCTTAGATAACAATGTAGCGGAGACATGAAGTATCTGTTGACATACTTAAGTAGTTCTGTGTTAGTTTAGCCTTGTTTTTTATATTCTTGAGTGGTAACCTCTCATGCAACCAGGCTAATAATATGAGATTGTAAGTTGCTTTATAGCGAGTGGGTTGTTTAATGTATTTGCGATCGATGCTTGTACATTGCCGCTTTAGTACGTTTGTGTTTTTACATGACTAGCTTCGTGAACATGTTCTTATACTCGCTCTTTTTCTATGTATGTATGCAGCTGTGTCGTTCCCCTCTTTATAGCTGAATATGGGCATTTGTGATAGCGCGTCGGTCCTAGCCATTTCACTTAAAAGTAGTTGCAGTGTTGATGGAATTTTTTCGAAGTGTTTTCTTCGAGATAATAATTATACACTCGGATTTTATTTCGCTTGTCGTAGCCTTTGATTTGTGGCCGAACCGCGATCCCTTTTGAAGACGTCTCAGCGCATTGCTTCCTACGCGACTCCTGGCAGCCATCGCTTACTGCAGTTACTACACTACCGCTGTCGGTGCCTCCTTTTCAGCGTAACGTTTCTGTCATGCTGGCTATGGCACGAAATCACCCCGGGGGGGAGGGAAGCCGGTCGAAGACGCATTCACCAAATTTTTACCGAATGTAGGCCTACTCGTTTTCACGCACCATTGTCCCGCAGTCACAGGAAGGATTTGAAGCTGCTTGTAACGAAGCATTTAACACCAAAGATGTTGCAGCGAGGGATCGTTTTTGCATCTTCTTGTGCGTTGCTTTGTGTCCGTGGAATGTTTTACTGGTACTAGATCTAATTGAGATGTAGCTTCGAAACTACCGAGAGACAGTTATGATGTGAAGTTGTTTTGGCATTGCCAAAAAGTCATTTTACCCTTAAAGTACAGCTTTAAGTGCAAGTTTACAAGAACCGAATTCAGTGTTTTCATTTAAGACCAGTGGTTCCCAAACTCATTAACTAGTACATAAAAACTGTAAGGGTGTGTTTTTATAACGATACATGCTTTCATAGTTACATCTAATTAATAACTATTAATTATTTCATTTTGAAACCTGTTTTTAGTGTGCTGATCACTGTTTAAAACTACTACTTTTTAATTATTATACACATATACTATGTGTATAGTAACAGAAAATTATACACATATATTATGTGTATAATAATAGAAGAATGAAAATAAAATTAAGATATTAAGCGCAAGAAATCAGTTTTCACCCAGTTGGCATGCAGTTATTGAATCAAACTAATTATATTACGCTATTAGGGGCAGAAGGAGTGGCATTAGTGTATATGTTAAAACATTTACTTAGTATGTAGTAAAAGTTTTGGGAATCACTGGCTTAGACCACATCTCTTTACATCCGTTCTATACATACAACCTCAGTTTAGTTGTTTGAACCGTTAATGGGAGGAGGTCCTTTTGAAACGTTTCACGTTCACCTGCCCGCAGGTGTCTCCAGCACGTCTGCATCTTAAAACAGCCAATCAGTTCAACCTATGGGAAATGGCATGTCGGATTAGTAGAGCTGGCGTTTTTGATGTGGGGTGGATGATTTTATCTGTGGCTTAGTGTCTAAATGGATGGTTGTGAATTCACTGGCTACACAGACCCGCACACGGACATTGTATGGATGGAACTCATACGAGAGGAAGGGGTGTGTGGAGAGGGGAGGACAGCTGTAGGTGTGTGTGTAAAGAGTAAAGGTGTTCCATGTTTGTATACTAATAGCGATTGGATGCAGAGGGAACAGTGTTGTGTGGGGTCTGAACCGTTCCGTCCTCCCTTGGTTGCGGCTGAGGAGGTCTGTGAGTGCGTGCGTTGTGGACAAGTCTGAAGTTGCGCTCGATGGTTGGCATGTACTGAGTTCCGTTTTTTTAATGAGGACCAAATGGAAGCTGGCCTGCTGGCCGTTTTATCGGCTGTTGTGAGCCTGTATGACCGAGGGTTTTCCTGTGTAGAGTAGTAAGATGCGTTGGATGGGGAAAATACTGTTGGAGATTTTCTCTCACTGTTTGGGTTGCTGTTGAAGCTGATGTGTAACCGAGTTGCAGTTTGGACCTGAAGGAAGGAGTTCCTTTCCCTGAAGGAGGCAGGTCCCTAATCCCGGACCTGAGCTAATGCTGAAGTAGCCTAATCTTGTAACCTCACCGCCATCACCTCAAGTCACCGTTCCTGGATCTGTACTTTTGCTTAAGTAACCTCGTCAACTTCACCGCAATCACTATGAACCCTTAGATCAATACGAGGCTCTCGCTTCGCTGCTTGAAGGATTCCTCCTGTTGCCTTTATGAAAAAAATTGAAAAACCCTCACAGCTTCACCTGTCAGTGCCTCATAACCCAAGTGTGGACTTCCTCACGAGAACAAAACATGATCCTCAGAGGCGAACCTCTCCGAATCTTGGACGATTTTTTAACATCAGGGAACGATGGGTGGTGTTTGAGAGGGTCTGTTAGTGGCCGGCACTAACAGAAGGCTTGCTGTTCCTGATGGTCTGAATGTCTGTTATCAATCTTGGTACTGTAACTCACTGGTGTTATATTTGAGGAGAGCAGTGAATACAATTAAACCCAATAAAACGATAAAAAAAACGAATTCTGGAGACTCGCTCATGTTTTGAGTTTTTATTTTTGTTCGTGGAATGTTTGAAGTTTTCAACAAAAATGTGTAAAAGTTATGGCACGTGAGGGCTTCAATTTACACCACAAACACACCTGGGACAATACCCATAAAAGAAAAAAAAGTATCCAGTTCAGTAAAAAAAAAAAACGCACACAAAGCAGAAATCACATTTATGCAGACACACGTAAAAAGTTTAACCATGAGTTGGGTGCATTGTGCACTTTATACTATTTGCAAATCCCATATACTGCATGACAATCACTTGAAAGGAGGACACCAGACTAAATTAACACCTAATTAAAATTGAATACCTATCATAAGACACATCCATATGGTATGTGTTGGGATGTTTTAAGATTCTAGTTCTTAATGTACTGCAGTATACAAAAATGGATGACCATTATCTTATATTAAGATAAATGACCTAATAAAAGGGCTAATTAAAATATATCACCTATTAAAATTGCAGTAAATTAAGAGACACTTATTGGGTGAACACAAATTATTCACAAATACCAATTCTTAAAGAAACAACAAACAGATTCCCATCTATTCAGATAATACAGTATTAATACTAACTTATGTCTTTTGTATCTATAAAGGGTGGGTGAACCAAGCACAACATGCATCTAAACTGAGCTTAGAGAAGCCAACACAAACGATTTCAGTCACTTTTGAACAGAATCTGTTCTGAATCTGCCTTATGTGAGTAAAAACAAACATCACACATGTAACCCTGAAAAAATACATAAGTGTATGTAAAACATCAACCGTTACTGTGTAAACACACTTCTCTCAATTCATGGTTATGTTCAGTTATAAGAACATAATGAGTATCCTTTGATTATTACTACTACCAACCACCAGGGGGCGCTCCAGGCACACATTAATTATTGGCAATGGCAGTGGAAGGCAGAGAACTTCTCACAAGACAGTGACATTGGCAACAAATCTTAACAATGAAGACAGCAACTCTGATCAGGATTTCTATGAGATACTCCCAGACCCCCTTGTAAACTGGCCTAATACTGACACTGTTCAATCATTTAATTGGGCCCTAGATGTGGTTGTTCTAGGATCTAAGGGTAACTTATCCAGTTCAGGCCATGCTGTTTGCTCTTTGACTAGACTATGACTGACTTAATACAGCCAGTGCGACCAGATTCTGGTGACAGCACTGACAATAGCTACACAACTGGAAAACTGGCATGAGCACAGTACACAAATTGCTACAAACTTCATAAATTAAAGAGGGAATACTAAAGTGAGTGATGACTGACCCAGATCTACATTCTCGATTTCCTTCTGAAGTACCATCAAAAAAACACATAACGCGAATGTCTGAGCTTAAACACTATAGCAGAAAACTGTAGCTCCAAGTGCCCACTCACTAGAGTGAACGTTTAGTGCAGAGAATGCACGGCCAGTCACTAGACTGGACATTTAGTGCACTCACTGCAGTGGCAGTAGACTCTAATACAGTAAAGCATGTGTGCTGAAGTACATCCTGTCCTAGAGGGGAGATTTGTGTGTGTGTTTGTCTGGGGTGAGCTAAGGGGCAGATTGGTGTGTGGTTGGAAGGATTAATCTGGGTACCTTCTCCAGGACCCCACCCCCTACAAAATCTGTCCTTCACCCCACTCCCCTGCTGTGAGCAGCCTGTCAGAGTGCTAATCCAGTCCAAACAAAAGATCCACTCAGGACCAACACCCAGCAGAGTGTGAGAGAGAATACTGGTGTATGTGTGCAGGCTGATGTCAGTGTTTTGTACAACATTTGTCTGTGTGGGTGTGTGTGGATGTGTGTGTGTGTTTGTGTGTGTCTTGAATCCTCTTAATGATCCGCCTGCTGTTTGAATGTGCTTAAATGACCGTGTTATTGCAAGCCGTCTACAAATCTCTCCACAATGGAAAAAAATAGAATCTTTGAAATCCCTTGTCCAGAATTGGATGGCTTTTAACACTCCAATGTGTAAGTATGCTTTTCTCTGCAATGAATTTCTCATACAGATAATTTTGTCAATATAAGTACAAATATATTAATCTACTCTATCCATATTTACAGGTCAAAATGAGTGTGTTAAATAACAAATTGAAGTGGTTTTCTCCAAATTTACCATTGACTATAAGTATTACCTATAACTTTTTACCTATCCTATAGGAGTATTATATCAGTACATCTTACTGTAAGTCACTCAATCTTCACTTGAGAAAAAACATTTAAACATTTAATTTTATAATTTTAGACACCTACCCAATGTTGAGTTGTGTACAATATGAGTTCAGTGAGTGTGTTTTCACTGTGTGTACACGTTTGTGTCCATAAACACATACCGTGCGTAAGCAGGTATGTGTATTTACATTTACGTGCATGTGCGAGTGCATGCTCACACGGTGGTGTGCAGGGGCGTGCTGGTGTGTGAGGGTGACGAGGCGTGCTCCGAGGAAGAGGAGATGGAGTGCGATGAAGAGGCCTCCCTCTGCAGTTCCTCCACCCTCCTCTGCAGCTCCGCCCGAAGGACCAGCATCTCCTTCAGGTTCTGGTGCACTGGCATCTGTGGGAGAGACACTCCGCCCTAAGTGAACGTGTCTGGACCACTCAGAATGCCTTACTCTCCGCAACGAAAAGCATCGACTGGGTCAGCGGGTGTCAGCTGACAACACTTTTTAAAAAATTTTTTAGCGTTAGTTGATTGACAGCTTAGCTGTTTTGCAAAGTAGATTTGAGGTAATAAAATGGAACAGACTTCATTTTGTGAATGTTAAACAAGGTAACTGCTGTATCTAAGATCTGTAAGGTTGGGGTGGAGAGCCATATTTAAACCATAATTGCATAATAGAGCATCAATGTGCCATAAGATGTGCAATAGCCCTATTTAATGGACTACTATACAATAAATCAATTATTAAACAACAATTATTATAAATAATGTTGATGTTTCATATTAATTTAATTCCAAATAATTTCTTTTTAGCAAAAATCTACAGCCACTGTTTTAAAATCAGAAGATCTCTCAACTTCATATGGTTCAGGAAAGCTCACTCTGACCGGAAAGGAGGGAAGCGGAACAGCGATATGGAAGAGACAGGCCCCGGGTCGGGTCCCTGGTCGCCCCCTTCAGGTAAAGGCTCTGACCTGCGGCCTCATGCGCGGGTTCCAGCGCACGTAGTAGCTGACCCACAGCTCCAGGTGCCGCAGGCTGGCCACAGGGTACAGCACGTGGTTCTCATAGTTGACGTAGAAGGGGTTTGTGAAGTCCTCCGCCTGGCTGTTGATGTACGACCACAGGGAGACCGTCTTGCTCTGCACCTCCTGGGGACACATGTAGACAGGAAAGCGAGCAGACGTTAGTAGGAACGCCCTTGGTAGGAAATGACAGGATTGTGGGTTGTCTCCTAAACACAACTGAAGTCTGTTGTTACTCAAACTGTCCAGCTGAGCAAGGACAAAGACAGATCATTTTGGAAAATCATGTACTGTAGGTTACGAATTACACAAATTACAAACACCCCCCCATCAAATATCAAAAATGGTTCATGCCTGGTTGACTCGCTCCTGCTCACTGTTGTACAGGAATGTACCAAAAAGGCAACTGTACAGGTGATCCAGGATGGTTATGAGAAATAGCTCGTTGAACTCAAAGGCAGCAGGAAACTGTTGAGAGAGAGAAAAGCAGAGAGTAACAAGCAGCAGATAAATGTGTGCACTGGTTTGAGGTGAAATGAACCCCCCACTGAGCCGCTCACCTGTCTCATCATCTGCCAGACGCAGTCGATGAACTGCACGAAGAGGGGAGAGCGCTCCGAGTTGGCGTGGTTCTCATCTCCGTGCCCCACACGCTGCCAAACACAATCAGAGTCATTGTCTGTCTTACGAAACCCTCATACGCACACACCCTTATACAAACCCACAATGCAGGTCACTGTACACGCGCAAGCTTGCCTGTAACTTAAGTCAAAACACACCTGCAATACGTATCACACACACACGCACACACATCACATTCACAAATCCACAATGCAAGCCATTGTACATGCACAGGTGCGTGTTTACTTAGGTGCGCCTGCAACCTAAGTAAACATAACACATATCACACTCACACACACCCTCACACACGTGCAACATGTCTCTCTCTCTTTCTCTCACACACACATGCAACACAAACCACTACACACACACACACACGCCCCACTAACAGCTAACCCACACACCTGTACATGACAGAGCACGCTTATGAACACTACACACTGCACACGTCGCATGAAAACACGAAAGCACAGAACCGCACCCAACACACCACACCACACTACACAAACACCAAATTCATCATGCACAAACAGCCAGACCACTGCAGCGCCCGCCCCTCCCCCTCCCCTCACCGCGGCGAACTTGTGGCCAAAGCTGATCCACTCCTTCTCCACCAGCACCTGGAAGCCCCTCAGCGTGCGGTAGTAGCTGTCCAGCATCAGCATGGCCAGGGAGGTGAGCTGGGCCGTGCGGTCCCAGCCGTCGCTGCAGTGCACCACCACCGACGTCTTCCCCGACTCCAGCTTATCGGCGATGCGCACCGCTCCGGCCAGGAGGAGCTGGGAGGGGGGGCGACAGGACAGAGAGGGGAGGGGATGTCACACTTTATTAGGAGAAGTAGAAGTGGGCCTGTCAAGTGATTAAAAACAAAGACCGTCATTATTTTTTCCATTAGCTGATTAATGTGTTGATAAATTGGGCATTTAGAAATGTTATAAGGTTAATACTAAAAATTTTTATTCAATTAGGCCGGCATGCTGTCCTTCTGCAGTTGTACAGCTTACAAATTCGAAACTGATAAATGAAGAAGCAGATGCCTTGGGCCTTTGATAAAAAGCAGTATTTCCATATATTAAAAAACACTCCTGCAGACAGGTGCGATTCTCTGCATTTATCAGCTAATACACAACAAAACATACAAGAAAAAGTCATTGTAAAATAATAAAGATGTCCTCTACATCGTCTCTGTCAGTGTATTTAGTCCCTGACACTGTGCTTTGTGCCCCTGCTTTCCTGACCTCCAGCTACTGAAAAGCATGTCATGGAAAGTACAGGTGCTGAACTCACCCAACAACAGTCTGAGTATCTTGGCTTTCTACACTCTCTCAGCTAAAGCCCACAGTGGGCAGGGGTAGATGGATGCTGCTGGTGCTGTGTGGCTTAGGGAAGGGCTTAAGTGCACACTCTCGGGGTACCAAACATGCGACTTTGACCACGACGCCAAAGAGCCAGGCTCGTTGGTATGGCAGTCAGAGCGCATACTCAACCGTAGTGACAGCACTCTGTCACATGGGGATCGGCTGGCGTAACAGATGCAGGGAGGGTTCATTCTTGACGTGGCTAGAGGATGCCTGCTATGGATTGCAGGAGGTATTTATGCAAACTCATCTCATAAAGAGCATTATACATGAAGCGCTGCCCGTCTGGGGGGGAAAGCGATTGTCGATCAAAGTGTTGACAAAGTGGCCTGATTAATTCATAATGTGGTACAGTCTCAGACAGAAGATGCTTTTAGATTAAAAAGACAATGAAAGCTTTGTTGCCAAAAGGAGAAAAGGTAGAGAGGAGACAGGAGAGAGAGAGAAGAGAGGAAGGGGGGATGAACAATGGAGTGGCTTCATTAAGAGAAGTAGTGCCAGCCAGAGGACTGCATGCTGAGACAGAGGGGTTAGTCTGAGTGCATGTGAGTATATGTATGAGTGTGTGTATATGCGTATATGAGTGTGTGTGCTTTATTTATACATGATTGTGTGTGAATGCATTCGTATATCTGTTTGAGTATGTGTGTGTTATATGTGTTTGTGTGAGTGTACATGTTAGTGTGTGCATATGTTTCAGTGTATGTGTTAGCATGTGTGTGTGTGTGTGTGTGTGTGTGTGTGTGTGTGTGTGTTGTGTTGTTCCTCACCCGGATGTACTCCAGCCAGTGTGTGGAGTCCACAGAGGAGAGCCAGCGTGCCTCGTCGATGGTGGGGTACACCACCTCCTTCAGCTTGCGCAGGGACTCCCGCATCACGTGGATGTTGGGGATCTCCAGGAAGTTGAGCTCCACGTTGGGGTAGAAGCCCTCGATCTCGTAGCCCCCGTCCTTCGCCTGCGGGACAGCGTGACGGGGGACAG
Organism: Megalops atlanticus; assembly: GCA_019176425.1. Classification (NCBI taxonomy): domain Eukaryota; kingdom Metazoa; phylum Chordata; class Actinopteri; order Elopiformes; family Megalopidae; genus Megalops; species Megalops atlanticus. The sequence goes on from CM032888.1 coordinate 7,525,670, forward strand.
AGGGAGTCACTGAGTGTGTGGTACGGCTCAGACTGCTGCCATGAGTGATCTGGATAAAATGCTGCTAATGTAGAATGCAGCGAGCAGAAGGCACTCTGCACTGTGCTAAATCTACCTGCACTTCAACACAGGCATGGTCAAACTCAGGTATTTCCAAAATGAAGAACGTGGTCTGAATGTTGTTACATTACCCACTTTAGTTGTACATTATATTAAGTTACACAATACCAGCGTAGTTACACTGTAACTAACAATCACATTGTAGTTTCTCTAGTAGTTACACGCGTTGCATAATATCAAGTCCATGACTAACTTGTTGAACCCTATAAAGCACAATTACAGTTTTGTTATTGTAGTTACTTAACCAATTACATTGCAGTTAGTCACAGTGTTACTCCAGCTTGCTTACATAAACCCTGATAAGTCACAGTGTTGCATTTTATAACCCTATTATAATGCTGTAATAAGATGCAACAGCAGAGAGCAACTCAGAATTTGAACCCTCTAAGCTGAGTACAGTACATGTACTCTACTCTAGTCTGGATATATCAACAAAACTCCACACAGTATTTCCTCTCGGGGTATTATACCATTAGACCACTCCAAGTGGTGTGGTCTAATGGTATGGCACCAGTAGAGTACCATAAAACTACTCCACTCAGCTGTATCTAGTCTGGGTAAACTACTCCACTCAGCTGTATCTAGTCTGGGTATAGTACCATAAAACTACTCCACTCAGCTGTATCTAGTCTGGGTATAGTACCATAAAACTACTCCACTGGGCTGTATGTAGTCAGCCTGGTCATCCCCAGCCCTGTACCTTGTTAGACTCAGCCACGCTGCTCTGCCGCGCATCAAAGATGGTGAGTTTGTGTGACTGAGCGTTGGCGTCCATGATGGTCTGCAGGTAGCGCTCGTCCTCCTTGCAGCGGCGGTCGGCCGGGCCCACCAGGGGCTGGCTGCAGCGCACGATGGTGGCCTGGGTCTCCGGGTGGATCCAGGACAGCACCTGGGGAGGACAGCGGGACATGTCCCAGGCAGCCCTGCTCTCTGCTGCTGACATCCACCTCACTCACACACACACACACACACACACACACACACACACACACACACACACACACACACGCTCCACACGTCATGTCACGCTAACTATCACACGTTCATGCGCTCATGGGGACTCACAGGAATGCGGTGCTTGGCTCGGAAGGAGGCCACCCTCTTCAGCTCGTCGTCCTTGATGCTGGTGGGCACGACCAGCAGGGCGGGGTAGGTGTCACACAGCTCATAGCTGCTGTTGATCTTGCTGATGGTCCAGCTTTCATTGGGCAGGCCCTGGACAGTGGAGAGGAAGTTGGACACGTACTGCAGATATAACAGCATGGCTGTTTAAACACTGAAATCGTATGTAAAGATGAGGAACAGAAATTGTAGTTTTGTATGGATGAGGAACAGAAAACAACCTGTTACACCCCCTGACTTTCACCTCTCTCTCACTCTCTCTGTGAATATCGAACATAACTACTCCACATATCTGTACCTACTCTCTGTACAAAGTAATATAAATACTGCACACAGCTATTTTTATGCTATGCATATAGAAACATAACTACTCTACATAACTGCTTACTCTCTATGTATACAACTATTAACTCATTCCACATCTCTGAATATAGTACCATAAACATACTCCACATATCTGTATCTACTCACTGACCATACTACCATTAAACTACTCCATGTGGCTGTATCTACTTTCTGAGTATAGTACCAAAAAACCACTCCACACAGCTGTATCTACACTGAATATATCACCACAGAACTAGATGAGTGGTTTCTGACTGCACAGGAAATTCTCTGATGTTCAAATGAGTGGAGCTCTCATTGAACTGAAAGCCACAGGACGTTCTGTGACTCTCACCTGTCTCTTGTACTCTGCCACTGGGTCGTACACTTTCCACCCGTCCTCCGGGAACATCTCCTTGTACAGGAACGCAAACAGCGGCTGAAACAGAAGGGGGTGCCCCCCGGTGAGAGTGAGTGGTACTCCAGAGACCAATCAGATCCCCAGAATTCTGACAGAGTGACAGGACTCACTATTCATGTCCCTGGAATTCTGAACAAATGACGGGACTCACCAGGTCATTGGAGAGAGGGAAGGCATGCTTGGTCAGCATCTCTAAGATCTCCAGTTTGCTCTGCTCCTCTGTCTTGTAGGCAAACCTGGGGTTCCTCATGTCCTGTGTAGAGAAGAAGCACTTACTGTCCTGTACCGCCATCATGAGAATGATTTTACATTTATACAGATACATACAATGCAAATAAATCACATATTCACCTTAAGACTGTACAACCAGACAGGCAACATATTAAGAAACTTCCATATAGACATCTATACAGACATTTAGAGACTACACTTACATACTGATGTAACATTCATTTACAGACGAAACCATCCAGACTGCACAAACTGGATACAAGCTACATGGATTTATTGCCTCCATACGAATGTATGGAGAAAGCCCCACACACAGACATTAGATCTATATATAGCTTTTACTGTGTATTAACATAATGGTCATGTAGCTACAAAGACACTCCACACCCATCGCTGAGGGTTCAGGAGGAGTTTATAAAACAGATGATTAAGATGGGATCTGTAGGAGGTAATGCTCATATGGTGTTTTGTGAACATGCAATTTAGGGAATATACATGTTATTCTAGGGTGATTTATGAACAAAACCACACTGACTGGGAAGAGGTTTTTACACAGCTACCATGGAATTCTGAGGCCAAGTGTACTTGCTGTATTATTTTAAGCTGGATTTTATTTAGAACTGATCTACAGTATGACGGGAAATCCATTTTAACTATTAATATTACCATGACCAGTTATGACCAGTATTCCCATTCAATGATTGTGGATGAGAGTATGTGTGTTTATCTATTTATGAATGTATACATGAGTGTGTTCATGTGTATATTTACATGTGTGTATGCAAGGGTAACTGTGAATGTTTGTGAATATAATGCATATGTGTGTTTGTCTGTGTGTGCATGCACTAGTGTGACGATGTATGTGTACGTATGCATCTATATGTGTGTCTGCGTGTGTACGTCTCTCTCACCTTGCACACGATCTCCAAGCCTCGTGTGTTTTCCCCGTGGCTCTGCACCCCAATGGTCTCCAGGCGGCTGATCGCACCCAGGTTCACATCCAGGACGAAGGGTGGGTCCTGTGGGAGGCGACAGACACAAGCGCACGTGCAAACGCACACACGCACACGCACACCACACCATGTCACAGAGGTGCACCCACACTGCAGTCACTGATTCAGACTCACACATCATTACATGAGTGTCCTCTACCACTACTCACTACTTTAGCCATGCTCACAGCACCTCTTGCGGTGCAAGGTATCCCTTAAAATGCATTTCATAAAATATCATTAACTTTTCACACGCAGTGTGCCAAAAAACAATCATATTGCTGTACATTAAAAACTTACAGTGCTTAAGTTTCTGAGATAGCAATTTATTATAAAGCATAAGCTATTATGCTAAGCATAGCATTTCTGTTCTTAGATAGCACTGAGAGGGCCTGTAGCAACAGTAACCACCTGTAGTGTGGGGGAGGGGAGAGAGAGAGAGAGAGAGAGAGAGAGAGAAAGAAGAGGGTTTCATAAGAGGTTTAACCCTTACCCGTTCAAGGCTCTTGAAGTAGAGCTTGTAGTCTGTGACCGTCAGAGTGCCACTTACTGCCCCAGTGAATGGGCAGATGTACATCACATCTTTGGCTGTGGAAACAAATGACAAAACCCGTCCTTTTTCACTCTGGGACCTCCAAGGAAACAAAATGACCTGAATCAGCCCTTACACACAAGTGTGGGTGCCAGTCTGCTAGCTAACATTAGCTGTCAGGGTGAATGCTGGGCGGTCTGGACCCAAGCCACAAGCTAACAATTTACGAGCAAGTTTATAATGCATTTGGGCTGCAATTCCCCACCCCACCCCACCCCACCCCACCCCACAAATCCTGTGGGCAGGAAGGGGAGGACATCTGCTGAAATTGCCTTCATTGTCCCCAGCTGCTCGTCTTTCAGAGGAAACGCAGCTGAATTCGCCTGTAGCAGAAGCAGCGTCGCAGTACATATTATTTGGCCACCTCATTGGTTCATTTTACTGCCTTGGGACACCACACAGGCTGTGTTTCATGGCACACTCACAAAAAGTGACAGATTTTTTTATCAGCATCCAATCAGGTCTCTTGCACAAAATCTTGGCGAATGCTCAAAGGTGAACAAGCTTGATTCCTGTAACAATGCAGGCTGGCACCAAGGCTACACGTTTACAAAGAAACTAAACACTTCACAAAGTTTGAGGTAGATGCATGTGGTGTTAAAATTGGGGCATGCCATACTTCATAGATAGTGCATATAGCAGCAGTGGCTGAGAAACTTGGCTTATAAATAAGGCTTCAGGTTCAAATGCTGGGAGTGAAACACATGGCTATATAAAAGGAAAAATATAATGATGTCTGCACATCAAATTAAAAACACGCTCTCACATGTTCTCATCATATGTTCAGGGTAGAATGAAACTGAGCCAAAACCTTTGGGTCAATGGAACATCAACAGAGGACCGACAAATGGATTTTCAAAAATACAGTATTAAGACCTTTTCGAGGGTGGAACAGATGATTGGCTTGCTCTCAGGGGTGCTGAGGTCTCTCTCATCTGACAATTCATAGCTTATGTGCTATTGCTCTATCTTACACCATATTTGCAAATCATGCATTACTGTAAATCAATCACCTTTCTCTGTAATTTGATACTTTCTGGGTAAAAACTGATTGATTGATAACCATCTTGTGTGTAAAGCCACAAAACAGCATGAGGCAGGAGGAAGTACTGCACATCTTCCAAAAAAAAAAAGCCTTACCAAATCAGATTTATGGTAAACTTAAATTGGGAAGTTGAACCTCAAGCCTTTGCAGTTTTGGAAAATCAGTGATGGACAAAAGGGATTCAGAAAAACTGTACTGGCCTTTGCTCACAGAGCAGCGGCTGAAGACTCCGGGCCTGAATGGGACACTCACCGATTGCTTTAATGGACTCCCCCGGGACCCGCGGGGCCTCCTCCATCTGGGCCTGCTTGTTCCCGTCTCTCAAAGCCTGCCACAGAACCCAGACCCCCAGAGCCCAACAGGTCAGAACTGGCACTCGCTCTCGTGCCCCTTAAAGCAAGCCAACAGCCCCAGCATGACCTCACATTGGATCGCCTGTGAGCCTATTGGCTGTGCTATGTAGAGAGGTCCCCAGTTCTGACCCATGGGGCACCAGTGAAACATCAAGTTAGCTTGACAGCTCACCAGTACACACTAGATGGGAACACGTATTACACTACTCTATGTGATATGGAATTCTATAGGTACTTTTGCCAGGATTCAACATTTAGTTTTGATCGTGGGATGTTCCCCTGATGGTAACTTGGGGTGAATAATTTGATTCAAACTTATTATTGGATCCACTCACAAGCTTTGGCCCACCACAGTAAGATGAAACCTTACTGGATTCATTTGGATTCTTAATGAATTCAATTAAATCTCTGTGGTCACCTAAGCTGTCAAGAACACTTTCACTTTGGCATCTGCATAGTTGTTTGAGAGCTTGATTTTTTTCCTCATAACCTGCAAAGACAGTAATCTAAACTCATAACTGCAGCTGTGCACTGCTGAGGACATTTCACCCCAAATTATTACAAGGTGTGGCAATGCAGAGGGTTTCGCCACACAGTCACAAATTCATCAACAGAATTTAACAGTATCAACTTGCACTAACGCGATCACACTTTAAAGGTAAGAATTAGTGATGAAAACAAACGTCGAATTCTGCCAGCCCATAAGCTACAGTGAATGGATACAGTGAGGACTAAAACGTGTTAAATGTGGAGTGACCCTGTGGCAACTCAGGTGAACAGCATGACAGGTGCACTTGGCCTTCAGAAAAATCCTACTGGGTTTCAGAGATGCAGTGGCCCAGTCCCAGGCCTGCCCAAGCCCCATCTTCCCTTCACTACACCAGAACGACTGGCCTCTCGGCAAAAATGGACATGTGGGCGGTGTAAAGAAGACCGTCCTGGGACACCTTGGTCAGGTGGCCCAGCAGAGTCACAGCAGGGGCAGCAGGACACAGGACAGCAGGCAGACTGTGACAGGAGGAACTCATCCTAAGGATGTGTAGCTACTACTACGCTCTGGTAGCGCGCACGCACACACACACACACACGCACACACACACACACACACACACACACACACACACACACACAAACAGGAGATTCTGCACTTGGATACGCACATATAGGACACTGCTATACAAACAGAGCACATACTGGCACAGCACACATAAAATACACAATCAGCACATCCACTAGGGAACAGCAGGCTGGGATTCTATAATTCACTCGCTAGTCTAATCCTCCCTGGGCCTGATCTGCCTCTTTTGATCCCTCCCAAACAAAACAAAAACGAAACAAAAAAAGGAACCCAAACAATAAAATGCCCACAGACTAAACCGCTCATTAAAAGAGGAAATAATTGCACACCACAGGCAATTACTAAAAAAACAAAATTATAGCCTGGGCCACGCTTACTTTGTTAGTGTGAGGCTTTTCGAAACATCCAGTCCTGAAGAAGGGAGACTAATCTCCTGTAGTGTGATTAAGAGGGAGGCCGCTGCCTTTAGGGCCAGGAAGTCACAAAGAGTGAAGAATATGCATAATATTCATCACTCATTCATAATATGCAGAATATTAAGGTAATAATCTACCTGTGCATATAAGGTATACGGTAACTTGTGGTGGGGGGAGCCCAGACCCAAGGTGAAGTTCACCTCCACTTCCCCAGAAAAAAGGTAAGGGTCTATGTTTGAATTAGAGAGGCTGTCTCCCAGAATTCCCTCTCCACGATACGGGGGAATAGAGACCCCTAAGAGACTTGTCAGACACACAATGTGACATGCTCATTATATACGCATCACTTCATATGACATTTAAATCAATCAAAAGCAGGCAAGGTGTCCAGCTGGGAGCTGCACAAAGCCAACACAGCAGGGCTGGGTCACTGTAGCTCAGGCAGCCACGGGGGTACCTGCAGGGCCATTCACCGCTGACCGCTCACACAGGTGAGGCGGCTTTATTCAGTGATCAGAGAACACCTGGAGAGCCCTGGAACTAGTGCTAAAAAAAAAGTCAAAGTCAAGCTCTGATCTCAGATCAGCACCGCTGCGAAACGATTTGGAATGTTCTGAGGACTTGTCACACAGGCTGCTTGTGGTGGTGCTGGAGGGAAAGCGCCCAGCCCAATGTGACATCACCACTTTGGAGCAATCCCAATAAAGAGGAAAACAGCCAGCTGCACACGGCCAGCTGTGTGAGTCTGGTCTCAGCCACGCAGCCAAACTGCCTCACATCAAGTATGAGGCAGAACGGCCTTCGTGTTTGTTTTTACAAAGACTGCACAGTTCAGGGAGTTTCCAGAGATAAGACTTAAGATCAAAAAGATCAGATGTGTCATCAGGCATGAGAAATCTTACTGAATGAAGGGTGGATTCTTGCGTGTATGGTTTTGGTGTTGTGCTAACCCTGTGCCATCTGGGACAGAGTGTGTGTGAACAGGCATGCATTGCTGATTAAGATCTGTGCAGCTCTGCAGAGGGGACAGGGCAAAAGAGGAGATGACAGGCCAGACTAGACCAGTCCAGGCCAGATCACACCAGATCAGGCCAGACCAGACCAGGTCACTCCAGGACAGGACAGGACAGGACACACACAGAGACTTGCCAAAGTGTGAGGAGCACGCTCGTTTTCACTGTCGGAGTGGTAGCCATTCGCGCCGTCACCAGAATCCTGGGACTGAGTGAGCAAGCAAGCCAGGACGAGAGAGAGGGAGAGAGAGAGACAGCGCAAGAGAGAGTGAGAAAGGCGAGATGAAACAACAGGCAGCAGGGCATTAACCAGAAAGGCCATTCCACCACAGACAAAGGGGATGCGAAAACTGAAGAACCTGGCTCTGCAGTGGATGAGAGAGGGTTAGCGTTAGCATAGCATTAGCATTATCATCTCACAGCCAACAAGAAGAAAACGGGCATGCAGGTTACAGTACTGCAGCTGAACACAGGCAAGCATTAACAGTCTTTATTGCAGATAGGAAGCAAGAAGATTTCAGCAGCACACAGAACACTTAAGATTCCAGAGGAGAATGGCACTCATGAGGCACATTCCTTCTTTATTTCTCCTGATGATCTGAAAAGGACTGAACTTTTGAATGTTATCAGAGATCTAAAAGGAGTCTAATTTACTACAACAGCCTCCTTGCCCCGGTTCAGCATTCTGCAAAAACTATGGGCCAATCCTGCAAGGCAGACAGGGAGCTTTGTCTCTCAAACACACACACAAACACAAACACACACACACACACACACACACACACACACACACACACACACACACACACACACACACACACACACACAAGCACATACACTTGCGACTCAATACTTCCCAAGCCTTTTCACCTTTAACCAGTAAAGCTGGAAGCACAAGGCTACAGGATATTGCTGTAACACACTGACACCCCTAAGCACTCCAGCGCAACTGAACACAGCAGCAAACAGAAACAACACAGAGCACAGTACCTGCTGAGTTTTCCCAGACTACAGTACTCTCTTTGTTTGGCTTCCAAGGAATCACAACAACCCTCCTGGCCAAAAAAAGCAGCGCTTTTATAAACTGGGGTGTGAAAAGGAACGGCCAGACAACCGGGCAGCTTTGAGCCCTCTGCAAAGCCCACTCCCAAACCTCACTTTCTGCCGCTGTCAGGATTGCCCTGCTGCGACAGCAAGCCACCACTGCAGTGCTGCGTGTGCGTGCGCGGCTCTGTGTCTGTGTGGGTGTGCGAGTCTGTGAGTGTGACACTGTGTGCCTCTCTATGTGTGTGCTTGTCTGTGTCTGTGAGGGGCTCTGTGCATACTGCTATCTGTGGCTGTGTGTTTGCGTGTACTGGGAGAATGGCTAGCATTGACCATCACAGCGTAGCATCTGTAGTGGTGTTCTATCGACACTGCACAGAGCAGGAGAGGGAGAACACTGTCTCATACATCGATCTCTATGGCGGCTGTCTTAACTAAGACTCTGCGGTCTTAAATGTCTCTTAAAACAGTGGGTCTGTAGGTCCTTGTAACTTTGCTTCCAGTCTAGAGTGTGTTGAGCGCTTTGTACACTATAGTTTTGAACACAGTGGCTTCTGCTTTCACTATGAACACAAGGAAATTAGTCCTTGTATTAAAACACTCTGAGTGGAAAAAACTGGGTGAATGTGAAATTTACCTTGAACCAACTGCCACCTGCAATGTGAAGGGCAGGAACGACACACCTTCTGCCTATCACTGTCATTAGCATTATTCAGATGATCAGTCATTTGAAAGACAAATGGTGTTTTAGATAGTTGATCTCAGTGACCCACTGTGAGACTGTTCCACCCTTCCAGCACAGAGCTCCAAAGCAGCTGCCCGTCCACTCCGGGCTTCCACACACGTGGCTGAACACAGGACTGGGAGGCTGAGACAGAAAGAAGCCGACAGCATGGACTCTGGCCTTACCTTCAGATCTGGCCTCTTGGAAACCTGCAGGTCATGGACACAAACCAGACAAACGGAGGGTTAACACTCTGGTCTAAAATCAGAGGGGGAGGCTGGGTGACTGGGCGTGTTAACATGGGACCGAATCAATCTGCCCCCCCCGAGAGCAGCGGCAATAATAAAGCCACAATAGTCAGGGGAAAACCTTACTCTAGTTCACTGCAAGCAGACAGACCTAATAAAATCCTATGGGCTATAAACTCAAGGTGTCTCCTAAATAACACAATGAAGAACACAATTCCTCACCAACTACACTTTATCTCAACCCACTCCCCTGGACACTCATGCACCAGACCTGCAGCAAATTATAACTCTGCAGATAGGTGTAATAGAAGATCAGACACCAGGTAACTACATCAATCAGGTTTCACAGCTACAATTTATAAAGGTCTGGGATCAATCTAAGAATCAAGTTTAAGCATATATGAGGATATATGGCTTTATTAATGTAATGGCACAGGCCTGGGGTCTACAGATCTGGAGTCCAAAACCAGATCTAGTGGTTGAGTTTTCACTCATTTGGAAGGGCACAAATCTAAACACACTGAATGGGAATACCCAAAACAGATACTAAGCATTCCAGAGGAAAGTTGAAAGGACACAATCTTTCACCTTTAAGGATTAGCGGGATATTGTGATAAGACTGAAGACGGAATACAAAAATTATTTCCAAACATCATTTAACCTGAACATCTAGCTCATAAAAACCTGAAAAAAAACTGTTAAATGCGTGTTGGCAACCTCCCAAAAAATAACCCAAATCTGAGCCCAGAAAGAGGACAGCTCCACTACGCAGTGCAGTCTTTATCTCGGTCACTTGTGTTCAAAGAGGAACAGGAACCGGCCACAGTTGGACGAATGAGAGGACAGAGGAGGAGGTACAGCACGCACCCACACACCGACAAAAGTTTGTATTGCTGCCACTGAGGGAACTTCCTATGAACTCTCAAACTCTATAACTTAAATTAAGTGCAAATAAACACAGGACAAAGCAGTGGCTAGGTTAAGTCCCCACACTGATGATTATATACACAGGCAAGCGTACACACACACACACAGCCACACATCCCCACACACACACCCCTGCGACTGTCCTTACCCTTAGATCTGTCTTCCTTCCAACCTGTCAGTCAGAAAGACAACATCATTACCATACACCCATCAACAGCCAGCACTGTGTGTGTGTGTGTGTGTGTGTGTGTGTGTGTGTGTGTGTGTATGAATACTTTGTAGCAGATGTGCCGAATTACAATGTACCTTGTGTTTCCGATAAAAGTGCAATATTGATGCTTTCCAGCTAAACAGGAAGAGAGTATTACAAACTGTGGTCCACTTTGCAATAATATGCAATCTTGGCAGAGCAATAATAACACACTCTAATATTAGAGGTACCTGCATGAACAATTATTCAGTTATACATTGTAATTACTACACGTAATGCTAACCATTGCTGTTTATTATGTCCCTCAACATCAAAAAGACAGAAAAGCAGAGGGGTACAGTGGTAAAAAGCAGGACTCATAACTCCAAGGTTGCTTAGTGGGGCACAAGGTACTTAACCCAAACTACCTCAATTAATATTTAGCTGTATATATGGAAAACACATAAAAACTGTAAGTTATGGAAGTTGCTCTGAATAACACCATCTATTAAGAAACTATAATGTAATGTATGCAACAGGGCAGCCAGCTGACACCACTCCCAGAATCCTTTGCAGCATCAGGAATGACGCATACCACTCTAGGGTCCAAATGGCTTTTTTGTTTAATATTATATTGTCTTGAGTGTTAACCCAACGCAGGAACAGAACCTGCAGCAATGAACAGCCCCTGACTGAAGTCTTGCAGTCACTGGAGGTCACACCCAACCGTGTGTCACACACCAAAGTGCACAGCACAAAATTGTGGCAATGTTAAGTGCGCTAATTCATACGCGGAGCCCGACTGGGCGTGAATCCTTTCTGGGCGGATTCCTACCTTGAAGTCGCGGGAGACGGGGTCCTGGGGGACAGCGCCGGAGATCTGGCTGGAGATGGTGGCGGCAATAAGCTGTTTGCACCACTCCACGTGCGACCCTGTGGGACTGCAGGAAAGAGCCTCTGTCAAATGCAGTCGTGCAGCTTTAATGTCCATGCAGTGGGGATCTAACATTTTAACCCCGACTGGGTGTCACGTTACCACCTCCACAGATAATCCAATAATGTCACAGTTTGTTAGGCTGGGAAAGGCTGTTCTGTTGAGTGAACTCATCGCAGGTTAACAAGTCTAATATCTACAGAGTAATATAATATATACTGAGTGAGAAGAACAGAAGACTTATGTTTACCTCTGTAAATTTGGTTCCAAGAGGTCCTGCTTTCTTGCTATAGCATTGTCTTGGACATTTCATGGGCTAAACTGCTATGGTATTTGTACAGATTTTTGTATATTCTGAGGCAGAACTCCCGAATTTTGACTATTCCTGCAGAGACGTCTTAATGCTTTTAATATAGCTTCAACACAACAGAAGAAATATGACCAAACTTCTGTGTTGAGGTGGATGCAAAAATGTTTTTCCAAGGACATTTTTTAAGAGATACATTGATAAGTAGCATAATGATAAACTCATAAACTACCACATTGTTTGTTTTGTTTTTGCATCACGAAGCAAGAAATATTGCCATGTTCCACTTTGGCTGCCACAGATCACCTGAAAAGGGAAGGTGGATGAATCTAATACCAGGCTTACCAGCTGAATCTGGACTATGTTAATCATGATGCCAAAATAAGTTCCTGAATGATTTTGTCTTGCATTAGCAACATCACTTTTCCATCACACGAGAGAGACACTGGTATTGAGAGGTATCTGGACATATCTCAGAATCAACTAAAGGTCCTCGACTGCTACAAACAAGTCGAACCCTTGTCAATTAGAAAAATCAAAGGTATTATTTGATAACCTTTTTGTTTCAAACTGAGGTCCCAAAAGTTGCACCCAAGGGAGACGCAATATTTGGCAATAATAATTTTAGTCTGGTGGAGAAGAGACTTAAAATACTCTCATATAGCTAGACAGCTATCAAAACTGAGATCACCAGTTTCCATGTCCTTCAGAATTTCTCAGAGTAAATATATTGTGGTCAATTCAGTGGTAACCAGCTAGCGGACTGGGTTTAAACCTTGGATAGACAAATTTGACAGATGGACAAGCAATAAAATAAGTAGATAACCAGATAACTACATACATGAATTCCTAAATTAACAACGCAGTACGTGTCACATAGAGACCTGTGTTGTTGGTGTGCACGTACTATGCACAGTTGGGTTGTAATTTTAGCGAGCTATCAAGCTAAATGTAAAACAGACCGTCTACAACGCATAACCGCTCATGTGTTATGGATGCATGCAATATTCACTGCGATGAAGCATACGCGTTCCCCAGAAAGCAGTTCAACAGCTTTAAAACCTGGGTATTCACCTGTCCAAAGTTTCAACGCTCGGCTGTCTAGATCCACTAACGTTACTTCCTAGGGTTCGTGGAGGCTTTCTGCTCGGCACTGGCGGCTGTGCAAGACCATCGGCTCCGTAGCCGCCTGCGCTCGGCTGTTTTTCCATTTTTTTCCCCCGTTTCCTTCCTCTAAATGTTTTGTTTATTTTCCTTCCCTTCCTTTTACGATAAATCCCGGTTCGCCTCAGCACAATTGTCGTTTTCAGGAAGTGCTTGCTCTCTCTTCCCCCCCTCCTCCACCCAAAGTAGGTAACGGTAGTCTTTTTGGCAGAGAATATTGCCGCTTCCTGTGTTTGTAGCTCTACTCAGCCTCTGACACCAAACGCCACCGCGCACTAAGAGAAGCGGCCATTCTGCGCACTCTCTGCAGGCAGGCTGCTGCCATTACCCGGCATGCACCACAGAACTGTCAGCAGGCGGGGTGGGGGTCTCAGCTCTCCGTCTGACAATAAACCATATCGGCTTATAATAAATACACATTATTCTCACGATAATGAATGGCTATGCTAGTGTCATCTTGGGTCAACTGGGTGCAAAGTGGTACGAGCGGTACTAAGAAGTATCTAGTTAAAATCGCGAACTGAGGAAAAAAGAACGTCAACTAGATTTTGGCATCATGGATTTGTACGTTTGCATTCCTTTACAGACCAACAAAAGACAGCTGCGACTCTAGAGTCTTGTAAAGGTTCAACTGATCACGCAAAAGCGAAACAAATTGAAATGTGTGGATTAATTTTTTTTTGCATCCCTGGATGCACAGCATTAGTTTATACTGGAGATCTAAACTGCCATAATTTAACAAACAGCGCCCCCGTGGACCAATCCGTCATCCTGCAAGCTACCCCTGGCAAGTGTTCATATTATATCCAGTACACATCACTGAGACCGTATTTCATACACATAGCGTTATTCATCATTCGGAGGAGGGTCAGGTGTCAGTATTTGTGCCCAATCCGTTTATTTCAGATATTTACTTGCAGAAACTGATAACTTGGCGTGACGAACAGCTCTTTCTTGTATCATTTTCAGCAAGGTTTACACAGGGAAACTTCATAGAGAAAATGTGGAATAATATTCATTTTTCATGAACGTTTTGTGTGTCTGTCTGTCTGTGTAGACCCTGCCAAATCAGGAGATTTCACAGTAATACTCCTTGTGGATTATACTGTTTCAGCTGGATACTTACCATGTGAAAACTTCAATCATAACATATGTAAAGTGTATGATGATTCCAAACAATCACATCAACAGGGTAAAGATGACATCTGGTCACATACAAAATTCACTCCATCACGTGCAAAATCTTTAAATTAATTTAATTAGCATTATTTACAAAACAGGAGCTCGCCAACAAACTGAGAAACATCTGACAGAAAATATTTCCCTTTCAACCAAGGGGCCTTAATGAATAAACATTAATAAAAGCAAGAGAAGATGTGGGTCAACGCCCCCTCTGCTCACAAATACACATGTTCAGCAAAGTATTGTGGGATTGGAGACAGAACAGTTCCATTTGTCACAGAACCTAGTAAAATGTGACACATTGTGGCCCTCTTCCCTTTGTCATATAAGGAAGCAAGCAAACAAAAATACCCACAACTTAAATGAAAGTTGAAACTGAAAGGAAACAAATGGCAGGAAGCTACAACCTACAATTCATCAAACAAAAAAACATGTTTTTTTTCTTGTCATTTTCCTTTTTATAAAACTGTCAATCTTTACACTAAATAAAATTTTACATTTTACAACAATAGAACTTTAAACAGTAAAAGTCTTTTGTGAGGTAATTACATAGTTACTGTACTTGTACAAAGTAAAAAATAAACAAAATAGATTTTGTTTTCTCTAAGTCATCACAACAAACTGCATTTCGCATGTTTTCTTTTAAACTCCCTATTGTTAAACACCATCTCCTCATTGAGGCCAAAGTCTTCAAACGCTAAAGCGTCTCTCTCCTGGGCAGGAGGCAGGCAGCTCCAACCTTCCCAAGCTGTAGAAGACAGCTTGTTACTTCCAGCTCAGGTTGAATGCTGTTGTGAATTTGTCACTTGTCCAAGGTGTCAGATCATAACTTTTTACTCTCCCTGGTCCATGCGGTTGATTGAAAGGGAAGCGTGAGACCTTGGAAGGCCAGGAGACCTGGGAGACTGCAGGGAGCCGCCCCCCGCCACAGGACAGAGAATAAGAAACAGGAGACAGCCCTCTCTGCCGCCGAAGCTGCTCTCGGAAAACAATAATTCAACACAAACCGTGCGTCTGACTTCAGACGTTCAAGGCACAGGACTGGTCTCAATCCATCGCCCCTTCCCTGGTCCTGGAACTGCAGCAATCCTACCATTTCACACTTACCCAACCTATCAAGCATTCTTTGCAGCAGAGCTGCAGACTGGTTATCTATGGTTCCGTTCAGAGCCTTTGGATCCTGGCCAGATTTGAATAATGCAAACTTCAAACCTGCTGTAAACAAAATGCTCATTTTCTGCAAACGAGACACAACTGGAATTCATTTATTCTGATTCAGATTCAGCCAAATGAGGGCTGTTGGCCATTCTGGGTAAAACTGTGAAACACCGCTGATCAATGCTGTCCGGGACCAGGGGTCGTGGACTTCTGGTTGCAGTCTGACATCTTAAGAATGAAAACTGAAGGCCCTTCTTACACTCTGATTCACAGCACACACTTCCCAAGACCAACAAGTAATAATTACTGACAGGGGGAAAAATAACTCCTTCAATGAACCAATCTCACAGTGAAGCCAATTCCCATGTATAGTAGCTGAGTGATTTATATTCCTGATATAGTCCTGATTCTTCCCCCTAGACGCGTCTAAAATAAAGTGAAATCGAACTAGTGGAGCCTCAAATTGAATCCACCGCAGCGAGGGCTGTTTAACTTGAATTATCAATACTCAGCGACCAGGCCGTGCTAGTGGAGTCTCAGCAGAGGCAACAGTAAATACTGTTCATAAGGTTATATTAAGTACATATCCAGGCTTAACCCTCAGCTGAGCTAAAGTCCCCCTGTCAGAATGGTTTTGCAATCCCCCTCTTTGGCTCTGGGAAGAAATGTCGCCGCGCTGCAGGCGGCCGTGTTGAGAACCAGAGACCGCAACTGCTCAGCGTGCTAAAGAAGAACGATGAGTTTCTCTCCCCCCGTCAAGATGTCCTGGAGGAAAGACATTTCCTCAAGTACATGTACACACATGTCATAGTTTAAGGCTCCTCTGCTGCTTGCACTGTTTAAAATGTGAAGGCTGTACTGTGATTTTATTGCATCATTGTTGTATTACTGTTATTATGAGTAAAACAATTCCTATCGTAATTATTACTATTATTATTACAGTTATTATTATGTACAATCTGCGTGTGCGTGCGGGGCGCCTGTGATCAGAAGGGCGTGTGTAGGTGTGTGACCCGCTGTGTGGGCGAGGCCGGGGAGGGGGCGGTGCTGTTGGGCAGGTGGGGGGCGGAGTCAGACAGCTGCAGCTCCTCCAGCTTCTTCAGGTACTGGTCCCTCAGGGCGAGCAGCTCCTTGTACCTCTGTTCCACTGGACTCTGCTGCTGTTATGGTGGGGAGGGGGGGAAAGACATGCGTGGTTAGAGATCGTATGTCCTGACAAGGGGTGCCAAATTCATCTGCTGTGCCTACCAAATTTACCCAGAAAGTCCCTAAACAAGTCTCAACTCACCGTGGGCAAAGGTAAATTCAAGTTTCTCACTAACACAATGCAACCCAATAACCATGACCCTCAAATGTGCCAGTGCTACCATGGCTGGTGATAATACACTGCAATATGCATTCATATGTTTCTTTTAATTGCAACATTATGGGTGAGTGCGTTTTGCTGACACGGAGGAAGGTAGACTGGAGCCAGACACGAGATGAGCAACAACTGAGGGTGACTGTCGCAAAAGGTTCGGAAAGCAGCCCTACGGGAACCTAGGTGAGCATTTCATCAAATCTCACTCCTTTCAGGAAAAAAATGTGAGTTTTTGATTTCCTGCTGAGGGCAGAGGCCTTTCTGCAAGTCTGCTGTGGCGATAAGGGGAGTGGGGGGGGGCTGGGCTCCGAGCAGCGGCCTGTTGTTGTGCATCTGTAATTAAAGCTGGGGAAAGAGGATTTTCTGCTCCAGTGAATTGGGACCGAGCGCAAGGCCAGGGGATCAGCAGCTCCACACATCAACTCTCTGCAGATTAGAGCCACCCGACTCTAGAGTCACGGGAGCACCGCGCAAACTGATCTGAGTACAGTGCGCCACACTGCAAAATCTCCTCCAGAGATACAGTGGCTGATCACTTGAACGGGCCAGAGCATGAATGGGCTCTATCTCCATCTTCACACTGGCACAGCATGTGCTCACAATAACCTTCTGATCACTCAAATCGGACTACCCTACATCTGCAGAATGGAACAGAGTGGATGATGTACATCACTTGTAACTCTTTGCATTACAGGGGGAGACGCATCAAACCACTGATCTGTGGTGTCTTAAATGGAGACAACGGAGAATTCAAGACAAAAACATTGCAGATACTGACTCACATGAATGCCAAAAGGAGCACATGTTTCTGTATAAATTAAATACAGAATGTATGATATAGACTTACTTTTCAACCAAGTGCAGTGTTTTGCACAAATATACCTTCTTGGAAAGAAAGTAGCTGTCTAAATGAGCTTGCAAATTCCACAAATGCATATTCACCAGCAATGTTAGCAAGCTACCTACTTATCTAGCTACCTAGCTAATAAATAATTACTAGCTAGCTATATATACCTCAATAGATTATATCTTCACTTGTGGATAACATAGCAAATGTTAAAATCAACTAGGTATTGGCTTGCAAGCTCATGAATGCCGGCTTTTGAATGCTTAATTCTTCAAAAAATTCTGAGGAAGAATGTCCCAAAGTGAAGATGGGAAAGCTCCCAGTTTCTCCCCCTACTGTTCAGATGCAGATGCAGAAAAATGGCACATGGAGCCCTCCAATGAATAAGCTGGGGGAGGAAAGACTGGGATGCCACCTTGGTCTTTACCTGCTGTCGAATCCGGGGATTCCACCGGATGTAGTAAGTCACCCACAACTCTAGGTGGCGCATGCTGGCCACAGGGTAGAGTACACGGCTAGACTCGGCGGCATAGAAGGGGTTGATGTAGGATGCCTGGTCGCTGTTGATCAGGGACCACAGTGACACGGTCTTCGTCCTGACCTCCTGAAAATTGCATGATACGGGGTGAGAGAAACACACAAACGCAAACATGCGTGCACGCACTCACGCAAACACATACAACAGAAAAACAGAGACACGCACATGCACAGACATACACGTAAGCACACTAACCTAAGCATATGAAACACAAGCACAGGCTGATTCAGATGCACAGAAACACACACACACACATATACACGCACATAAACACAAACACACACACACAGCAGCATGCGGCTGTGGCGGCGGCGGTGTTTGCCAGGCTGCGATGTGCGCGCCGCCGGAGAGTGAATATTTCAGCTCCCCAAAGTGCCTCACGCTCTAGCTCAGTGATGCGTCTCTCTTCCGCTCCAGTTCAGACAGCGGCAGCGAGGCAAGAGACGAGTCACAGGGAGGCATGAAGGGCGTCTGACAGACACGCTCCCGACACATACACACACACACACACACACACGCACGCGCACGCGCACATGCACACGCACACACACACTCCCCACACACACACGCACGCACACACATCCCCTAACCAGCCCCCCTCAATCCCTCTGCGTTTCAGGTCATTAGCTATTCAGAGCCATGGATGCACTTCGACCGGCAGACCGCATGAGGGGCGTGGTGCTAGCAGAGGTGTTACAGAAAGAGGGAGAGGGGGAGTCTTGGCGACAGCGGCGGGCTGCTCACGTTGGCGTCGCGGACGCTCTCGCAATTGTACAGGAAGGTGCCGAAACGGCAGCTGTAGAGGTGGTCCAGGATGGTCACCAGGAGGCGCTCGCTGAACTCGAAGGCTGTGGGGAACTGGGGCAGGGGGAGTGGGAGGGGGCGGGACTGTTACTTTACAGTCTCAGTGCAGAACAGAGTAAAACACAACCAACACGTAAACCAGGTCACAGAGTACATTTACTGCTCCACACACTTTCTTTCCAACTGCACTACCCAACCCCCACCCCAAAAGTGGCAGCGTTGCAGCACGGTATTGGAGCTGGGCTTACAACCGGAAGGTTGCTGGTTTGATTCTCAGGTGGGTTATTACAGGTTGCACCTTTCAGTGAAGTACCAAACCCCCCCCACCCAGCTGGATAAATGGGTAATATGTACATGTGAGAGCTAAGTAAGTCACTTTAGATGAAATAATGTAATGATTTAAAAAGATCATTCATTCAAATAAGTTTCTTATTGGATTACAAAACCACCGTTAGTATTTTTGTTTACCGTTATTAATTTCAATTTTGAATGCAAATTAAATTGCGGGGTATTGACTTTTAGGTCATGTTAACTGGTAAGATTAATTTCTGCTCAGTGCTGCAACCGGGCACAAGGTTCCTCCCCCACCACAACACTGACTGATGCAGCACTGCAGGAGTAATGATTACACATCACAAACAGCAGCAGCCCATTAATAAAACTTCATCAACAAAAGCTAATGGGAGATGATTGATTGGATCTACTTTAAATCAAGCAATCATTAAAATTAGAAATATATTTATTTATATACGAGGGAGGTAATGCCATTAAAACTATCCACTGGAAATGGAGATCCATGTGGGACACCAAGCAGATGAAAATTTACATCAAAGCCAACAGCATGAAGATACAGCAGAGTTTATACACAACACAGTTCAGGCCATGAAAATATAGCACAGTCAGTATGCAGCAGGGTCCATGTCACCAAATACAACACAGTTAACACACAGCACAGGCGTGTAACTCCCAACATGCAGCTCACCCACCTGCTTGGTCATCTGCCAGACACAGTCAATGAACTGCACAAAGATGGGGGACCGGTCCGCATCCGCGTGGTTCTTATCCCCATGACCGATCCTCTACACACACACACACACACAAACACAGACACACACACACACACACACACAAACACAGACACACACACACACACACACACACACACACACACGCAACAGAGAAAAAAAGAATTCACCATTAACAGGATTGATTTAGGTTCCCATTTTACATGAAATGGACCCAATGTCTGTGTAATTACAGTGTAACTGCAATCTGGTCATGAGATAAAAATGCTTCTTAGGGATTACTTCACACTACTGTTGTAACGTTTATATACATATAGGCACACTTTTGCCAATACGTATACAACAAACACAACAGAAAACATTTACATTTCTGTATGTGCACTTATGTTAGTGATATCACAATGTACAATACAGTACACACGTGATACACCTGCAACAGCACTGAGACCATGATGCCAAGTGGGACTGAACGTTATATAAAGGGTCACTGTGATAAGGTCCAAGAACGGTGAAAAGTCGGACCTGACAGCGGGACTCACCGAGGCGAACTTGTGGCCAAAGCTGATCCACTCCTTCTCCACCAGCACCTGGAAGCCCCTCAGCGTGCGGTAGTAGCTGTCCAGCATCAGCATGGCCAGGGAGGTGAGCTGGGCCGTGCGGTCCCAGCCGTCGCTGCAGTGCACCACCACCGAGTTGCCCGACGAGATCTTGTCCGCGACCTGGATCGCCCCTGCCAGCACCAGCTAGGGCAGGCGGAGAGGAAAGGGAACGGAGGGGTGGAGATATCAGCGCTGAACCGTACTGAAGAAACACTGGTCATGAGACGAGCTCTGTGTCACTCAAAGGACGCACTGATGCAAAAAGTGACACGATCCCTCGTAATTAAGGTAACTGTCAGCTTCCCTCACTGTAAAATGAACGAAGTAACACCATAGGGCAAAGAAGTAAATAAAGCATAGGCAGTCACTGTATCTCTGCCCACTGTGAAGCAACAAGGAGAAATAAGAGCAACAGGAGTGACTCTGTCTTTTGTGATGTAAGTGAGGGGGAGCAGTAACTGTCTTTTGCAATGCAACTGAGGGGGAGCAGTAATTGTGATGTAACCGAGGGGGAGCAGTAACTGTCTTTTGTGATGCAACTGAGGGGGAGCAGTAACTGTCTTTTGTGATGCAGCTGAGGGGGAGCAGTACTGGTCTTCTGTGATGCAACTGAGGGGGAGCAGTAACTGTCTTTTGTAATATAACTGAGGGGGAGCAGTAACTGTCTTTTGTAATATAACTGAGAGGGAGCAGTAAGTGTTTTTTGTGATGTAACTGAGGGGGAGCAGCAATCGTCTTTCTGCCTCCTGCAATGTACCTGAAGGGGAGCAATAAGCATCTCAACATCTAATATGTTGTAGCTGAGAGGGAACGGTGACCCTCTGTCTTGTGTGACAGAACTGAGAGGGGAAATACTGTGGGTACCTTGATGTGCTCCAGCCAGTGCGTGGACTCCAGACTGGAGAGCCAGTGTGACTCCTCCACGTTGGGGTACACAATGTCCTTCAGCTTCTTCAGCGACTCCCTCATTACGTGGATGTTGTGGATGTCCAGAAACACCAGCTCGGCATTCTGGTAGGCGTCTTCCCCCTCATACCCACCGCCGGTAGCCTGTTGCCATTGACGACAGAACGTCTAGGTCAGACAGACCTCGTGGCTGGAAACCCAGACCATGCATGCATGCACAAACAACACATTTTCCCCTTGGAGACATGCAGCCGACAGTCGATGCCGTAGGGGTCACCGAATCAATCACAGCACTCACACTCACTAGGATCAACCCTGCTGTGTTCAATATCAGTCCACCACACTCTACTGTGTATTAGTCCATCCAATTCCATTCCACTGCAATCCATGCTATCAGTGCTAGCACCACACAGACGCTACTCTGTCCCTCCTCCACTTCACTCTACCTCAGTTACTTCTGTGGACAGCACCATTAACCAATCAAGCAGACATTTAACACCCACCTACGATGGACGACAGAACAGAGTAGTCCATTGTGTTAAGTAATTAAACAGATCCCTCTTCTCTCTGTCCTCCTACTGACCACGCCCCCTCCCCCACCCCCATTCCCCGCCCCGTCCCCTGCCCCGCCCCCCAGCAGACCTGACCTTGTTGGCCACGGCGTTGACGTTGGGCCGGGCGTCGAAGATGGTCAGCTTGTTGGTGGTCCCGTTGGCCTCGCGGATGATGTCGAGGTAGCGCTCGTCGTCGCGGTTGCGCTTGCCGCTCATGCCCACCAGGGGCTGGCTGCAGCGCGCGATCACCGCCTGGTTCTCCGGGTGGATCCACGACAACACCTGGCAACCGGGGGAAGGAGGAGCGGAAGGGTGAGGGCCCAGTGTGCGCCAGGCCTGTGGCGGCTTTTTACCACCCATTGTCCTGTGAATGTCAGCCGATTGAAGATGACTGTGTGTGGGACTTACAAAAACGGGAACGAGTGAAGTGCGCCTGAAGCAGCAGCTCCATCCGATGAAAAGTGTAAAGAGTTTATTTTCAGCCGATGCACAAAACAAAACTGCAATAAAGCCAACTGAGTTCCAGCTCTGTGTCTTACGCACCAGCACCATACAATAGTTTCGGACTGTGTGTGCAAGGGGTTTGCACCCGTTTGTTTATCATTTTTTCATGGAAAAACTGTGCTCCTAAGAACTGAACTTTGTGCATTTGGGTCTTAAGGCAGACAGAGGGACACCCCACAAGAAAGGAAGACTTCAGCGGGCATTAACACCGTTTTGTTCACAATGAAAACAGACATGGCGTTGGTGCCGCCCCGCCCTCAGCGAGACTCACAGGGATGCGGCCGCGGGAGCGGAAGGCGGCCACTTTACGCAGGTCCTCCTCGGTGGCCTTGTACGGCACCACGAGGACGGTGGGGTACGTGTCGCACAGCTCGTAGCTCTGGTTCAGGAAGGTGATCCTCCACTTCTCATTGGGCAAGCCCTGGAGGGGGAGGGGCACAACCGAGAGGGCACAACTGAGAGAGGGACGAAGAAGGCGGAAGACCAGGGAGAGAGACTAATGCAGACTGCATTATCAACGTGGAACAACTACATCATAGTTACATGACAAGTCAAAGAAATCCTCAGATTGTTTGCAGCAGTGTCTTGTAGTGATAAGGAGCAGAACTTGTAACCCAGTGGTTCTCTGGTGGGGCACTGCAGTTGAAACCTCTGTTAAGGTACTTAACCTGAACTGCCTCACTTAAACATCCAGCTGTATCAATGGATAACTTCTACAAATACTGTTAGCTATGAAAGTCACTCTCGATAAGGCCGTCTGTAATGTTATGTAACAGAGCCACTGCATCCCATAAATGTTTGAACACGTTTCAGTTCAGTTTGACGTGCCCGTGTCAAACAAAAATCAGGTAGAGCCTCTGTCGATATTATGGTAAGAAGGTGGATGAGAGGAGGGAGATTAAGAGACGAAGAGGAGGAAGAGGAGGCTGGTTGGGCAGAGAAAGATGCGATGTGGAGGACTGAGAGTATAAAAGGAACAAATATAAAAAGGCATTTGCATTTATCTGCGAAGCGTAACGGCGTGCCTAAGGAGGTCCAGACCGACCGACTCTGCCGGGATGGCAAGCCAAGCTGATTGGATAAAGCAGATTGGGTAAATACACACACACAGAACAGGATATACTCTGCTTTCCCCTCACTGCCTCGAGAAGTGAGGGCAACTTAAACCCCCTTAAAATCCACTTACGCTTCAGTCATTAACAGGTTTATCAATCTGTCGTGATCCTGAGCCTCCTACACCTGCTTGTCTTATTCTGCTCTGAGCAAAGAAAAAAAAAGTCTCAAGATAAATGTTTGTTTCAGACTTACATATTACTGTGTGGAAAAAGTATGATGATAACGTTAAGTAACAAACAATAATAGAACATGATGAGAATTCCAGTTTACAGGAAGCTTAAACTAATATTAGCCAAAATAGCAGACTTCTGGTTGTTTGGCTATTTGCTCTTGATAATACTTACAAAACTCCACCATGCATAGATAGACTACCTTAAAGGAACTAGTTAATCAGCAACGACAGCTGTCAGAGAAAGACATTCACACCTACATGTTACTGCTTACTGTAGAAACATTGTGGTGTTATCTCCAATTTAGGTCTTTTAGTTGCCCTTATGAGTTTATTAATAAATTACTAAAAGTCTCTTAGTTGTCATATTTTGGTGTATGCTGAACTTGCACCTCAGTCACATTTAAATCATATAGTTTGTGAGGTCCTACTAGCGATGATAATTGATCTTTTAAGCACATTATGAGCCATGAGGGGATAACAAGTAGTTTGCCGATTCCTCTTCAGTGTTGGTTTTCATGAGCTATGAGGGACTGCCAGCAGCCAATGAAAAATAAGCACTTGCTGACAATGTGTCAGCACAAAAAACAGTGATTTTTCTCTGAGCTCTTGAGCGTTTTCTGCAGAACCACAGCAAACCATTCCTAGTACACCCACTTGTGATTTTCAAGAACTGTAACGTGTGTACTGAGCTTAAGAATAAACGCCGGGAGTGTTTGGAATTCCTCAGTCTGGAGTCTTTAGAGTTTCAGTCTTTATAGTTTATCCTTCTTTCTGCTTTATCTCTTTATTCCCACCCACCTGGGTACATCTGAGAAAAAGCACTCTGTTTTATGCGTTAAAAAGAAAGCTAAATCTTCCTGGACTGTTTGATTTTATTTCATTAAACCTCCAGACTGATTTACCAGTAATCAACGCCGCAGGAAACACAAAAATGCTTATATAAGGTTTCTACCTGAAATGCACTCAAGGTTTATCCAAACACAGTAAAAAAGGCTGATTGAACATATTGCACATTTATAAAGGTTCATTTATAAAGGTTGTTTACCTGATGTGTGTTTCATCCTCGATATAAAGTGCATTCTTCCTTCAAATTTTATTCATACTTTGTGGACATCAGTGCGTTAAATGAAAAACAGGGGAACAGCTCTAGGTGGCCTTTAATTGGACTGTAATTCTCACCACAGCAATAATGCTGGGGGGAGTACAGAGTATTAATCCTGTAAAGTGTGGCTGAAGTGCTGGAGCTGCTCTTCTTTCTGCCCTAGGTCTCTTACCTGCCGCCTGAACTCCTGCATGGGGCTGTAGACACTCCAGCCATTCTCCTCAAACTTCTCCTGGCTCAGGAAGGCAAACAGAGGCTGCAGACAGTAAGAGGAGTCACATCAACAGATCACACAGTGATCTGAGATCAGCTTGCTCATCCACAACACTAACTCCCACCTATTTAAGTATACAATTTTCATTCTGATCCAGAATCAGGTGCAAATGTCAGAAAAGTGAATATACCGATAATAGTTGGTTTGGTGTGTGGCTGTGGGGGGGCATCCCACAATACGCCCATTGTGCTAAATATCTAAATGCATGCAGATTAAATCTGAGGACATGCAAATGAATCCCTTAATGCACAGGTACGAGCTGAGGGGGGTGATTAAATATTCATGAGCCCAGTCAGCAGCTGTCAACTCAGAGCCCAATCAGCACTGAGCCACGACCCATCTGACATTCTGCAGACGGAAGGCGGGGATCTGACCGAGGAGTCAAGGACAAAGCTGCAATTTTGTAGCTGGAGGACACCAGCATCATTTACGTTCCAGTTTACACTGGGAGTCACAACACAATTGTGTGGTTGCTTCCTTGACTATGATGCTGTCTCAAAAAATGGATAGAGAACACAGGGATCTAATGGATGAGTATGTAGTGATGAAGATTTTGTGATAAGGATATAGTCATGGAGATTCAGTGATTAGGATGCAGTCATACAGATGGAGGGAAGAGGATGTAGTGATGGAGATGTTGTAATGGGGATGTATTGATGGGGATGCAGTTGTAGTAGTGTAGATGTAGTGTTTCTCTCAAGTGGAAAGCTCACCATGCCGTGTGAGAGAGGGAAGGCATATCGGAAGAGAATCTCAAAAATGTCCCTCCTGCTGTGGCCCTCCTGCTTCAGCGCGAAACGCAGGTTCCTCATGTCCTTTAAGAAAGACACACACACACACACACAAACACAGAGCCACAGAGCTTGTCAATAACATCTGCACCGCACAGAGGGGGAGACAGATTGAAGCAGTTTGTTTCAGCCTGCGTTATTTTTGATGTCAAACCCTTCAATAACTCCTGTCCCTCAACCCACTCCCATGGCAG
This sequence comes from Megalops atlanticus, assembly GCA_019176425.1. Classification (NCBI taxonomy): domain Eukaryota; kingdom Metazoa; phylum Chordata; class Actinopteri; order Elopiformes; family Megalopidae; genus Megalops; species Megalops atlanticus. The sequence continues at coordinate 7,552,041 of CM032888.1, forward strand.
AATGAACTCTTCCCACCCCAAACTGAACAGCACAGCAACCTGCTCACCTTGCAGGTGATGTCGAGTCCGTAGGAGTTCTCCCCCCGACTGGTGGCCCCGCCCATTTTCTCCACTCGACCGACAGCCCCCAGGGGGACATCAAGGGTAACAGCAGGGTCCTCCAGCAAAAAAAGTATTACATTATACACAAATATATTTACAGCTAGAGATGCACAATAACTATCGGCACCGATAATTATCGGCCCGATATTGCAAAAAATTACATCATTCAGATAACTCAGATAAAATTTTCACCGATAAATAGAACCGATATAAGAAACCTAAATTCCTTGAATAATAATAATAATAACAATAATAATAATAATAAATGTTCATTTGAAAAATTGGAACTGTTCTTGTTTTTATTGTAATTACAACAGTAGTGATATCATTTATACGGACAGAGGCAGAGCTATAATGTTAAATTCATCTTTGCTCACTACTTCTTAGCCTTTCTTACACTCAAGTAGGGATGAACGATATAGCCATAGCGATTTAAATTACTTTAAATGCTCAAAATAACAAGGATGGCAATTTGAATAATTAAGTGGCAAGTAATCCCAAAGCTTTCTCTTAAATGTTTCAAATTATAGCTTTCTTGTGTTAATTCAAATTACAAAACGGAGCTTAATTTAGTTAAATCGATTTAAACTACTGAGAATAAACTTTCAGGTTAGGTTGAGTGCAATGAACAATAACGTTTAGAACACAGACCTCACAAAAGCTGTGATGTGTCATGAGCATATAACGTAATTTACATCGATAAATGTCATCCTTGTTAATTATACAATCTCACGTTGTCGCTTTCGCAAGCACACAAACTACAGACAATCTGCGCTGTTTTGCGAGCATAATCATTTATTTACGATTGGTGTCAATTATTCTGTGAATTATTTGTTTTATTGTTAATCAAGGAGGATAAAGGGGAACAGGCTGAAAGTAATGATAGATTTAAAGGTAGTGTTTCCGCTTCCCCTGTTCCCAGCTCACCCGCAGCCACTGAAAAACATACGGGAAAAAACCTAACGCCACATACCGGGGATAGCTGTTATTGCGCTAAAAATAGCTGTGCGATACATCGCGATGGCTATATCGTGCATCCCTACACTGAAGTGTGTATATAAACTATAAAAAATGTTATCGGTTATTGGTATTGGTTATGAGAAGCAGGAATTTATCGGTTATCGATATCTGTTGTAAAAAACAGTTATCGTGCATCCCTATTTACAGCTATACACTACACATGGCGTATAATGCCCTACATGGGTAGGTTCAGCACCAATCAGCAGGACACGTCTAAGTAACAAATATGTCCCCTTAACTGAAGTGCACTCAGACACAGGACCATTGATTTAGCCATCTCAATTTTAAAGTCTTTGCTATGACTCCATTAGGGCTGAAATGGCCAGAGCACTTACAGTGTCACTTGCACAAACTATAAAGACTGGTGAAAGGAGGAAAGTCAATGCTGACTGAAATGCCTGCAATTTTAACCTTCTACACTTAGCAGGCCCCGTCAATAAAGAGATGCCCTCAGCCTGTCTTGTTTGGACATTGTTCCTCTGTTTTAATTTTGTAGTCCTTGATGCTGCACTGCCAAAAGAGTTCCTGAATATAACCGCTCTCTATATTCTGTCATGTTGGAAATCCGTGTTTCCTGCAGAAAGGTGCCTTCAGTTTTTAATAACCCATATGGAGCAGTGCCTCCTCCAGAGCACGGCAGCAATCCCTTTTAGCAGGCTTTGTCCCTGGCACGGTGCACCAGGGCCCTACAGCACACTGTGGGCTGTGTTCATCAGAGTGCACGCGCACTTTAAAAAGGTCTCTGCGAGACAAAGAGCTTGCTGTAAATCACGATTTCACACACTCACACAAACAACATCTCGCGGGCACTGAACTTCACTCGCAGCCCTTTTGAGACGGTTTACTCCCTCCAGCCCCCGCGTCCACGAGTGCACTTTCCCCCTGTCTGGAGTCCCGGCACTGCCATGGCAACAGGCCGCGCGACGCTCAAACGAACCCAAGAGCGCTGCCGTGGTGCCCGTGGGTTCCTGCCAGCCCAGATGGCGCCAGGAAGGAGATGAAAAGGTTCTGATGGGTGGATTTCGGGTATCTGCACCCCCTCCCCCAACCCCCCGTCTGCCTCTCCACTGTGCTGCCAGAGAAAGGTCTGTTTTCTCGTGACAGGAGAACAATTCGCTGAAGAAGCCGGATTACGGCCTCAGGTGTTCCCTCTCTCGACAACAGCAAGTGAGAAACGGTCAGAGCCTTTAGCACAGGCTGTGGGCCTGCGTTTGAAACAGGGCATCTGAACAAATAGATGCCTCTGTTCTTCAAGCAGGAATGCCTGATGAAGGTAATGAGACATAAATTTCACCCTCAGTAAAACTTAACTGGACTTGCAAGATGGCAATGTGTATGGGAGTCAACCTTTGCCAAGTGTATTCATACTCTCCAGTGCAAACTTTGATGAAGTGTACAGATGTTCCAATCAATCCGACTTTGGTCCAGGAGTCCACACAACACCACTCTTTCACCCAGTAATGTGACACAGGGTGGCAATGCAGCATAGTGGTAAGGAGCAGGGCTCATAACCAGAAGGTTGCTGGTTTGATTCCCCACTGAGGAACTGCTGCTGTACCCTTGGGCAAGGTACTTTTGCCTCAGTGGCACAATTGGCTCAGTAAACATCCAGGTGTACAAATGGATAGCATGTAAAAGCTGTGCCATGGGCCCATGCATACACAGGCCACATTTCCTACCACGAGACAGCAACAATTAGGTTGTTTCCAACTTCCGTCAGTGACCACGACTCTGGATCAGTGCTCAGTAGTAAAGTAAAGCACTTACTTTCTCAGCACTGACCAGAGATACCAAGGGGGCTGGGAGGGATTTGTAATGCTACCCTGGGGATCTTAATCTCTCACAGTCCAGATTAAATTCATTAGAGACCCCTCGCCAGCCACACTGTTGACACTGCGCTATAAGTGACTGCTGAAATAGCAGGCTGAGTTCTGGGTGGATCAAACAGCCATTTCGACAGAGCTGAAAAGCTATCATTAGCCCCAGCTTTTTTTCTCTTTTGTAATTACTGGGAGTGTCACAGTTTTGATCAGCTCACCACACGCGCCACCACCGCAAGCCAAGTCGACTCAGAAAAACTCTCCCTGCTTCCTTGTAAAACACCTCCTCCCCCTGCTTTCGGCGACCGGCTCCACCCACAGGGCCTTACCACGTCCGTGCTCTTGAAGAAGAGTCTGTAGTTGGTGATGAAGACTTTGCCTTTCACTGCTCCGCTGAAGGGACACATGTAGATGAGGTCTTTGTCTGTGGAGAGACAGAGCAGGATACTGAGGTTAATGCAGCGAACATACCGTCTCACCCCTCCATCTCTAGATCTTATACACAATGAACATCCTTCACAGGAGCAGCACAAATTGAGATCTCCTTCATTAACACTGCACAAGCTGAACATCCTGGTGTCCTTAACAGACACTAAACAGGCTGAATATCCTTCGCAGGTACAGTGCAAACTGAGATGTCCTTACCAAACACTATACAAGTTGGACATCAAAGACTCTACACAAGTTGAATATCCTTCAAAGGAGCGGTGCAATCTGTCATGTACTTAACAGAAACCACACAAGTTGGACATTCTAAGAAAAGAACTTTCTCAGACAAGAGACACCTTCCTTGAGAAATCACATATATTGAAGATACTTTCACAGACAACACTAACACCCCAATCCTTCAGACACCTAATACATGGAATTATCTTTTACAGATACTTCACACAGCAAAATGTCTTTCACAGACACTATATGCAATCAACTCTCTCATGGACAAAACAGAGGCTGAACCTTCCATTTGACCCTACACATGCTGATGCACGCTAAAGGATCCTTTCACACACACCCACCCACACACACACACACACACACACACACACACACACACACACCCTCTCATAGATCACTCGCAGAACCTCCGTAATTCACACAGCAGCGGGCTGGGAGTGGGGGCTGGGCAGTGAGTTGGAGCTAGCGTGATGAGCGTGTGCTTTCACTACGCTCTCTGTGAAAGAGACGATGCGGAACAAAAAGAGTTCCCCTTCTGTCCTCCATTTCTCTGCCATCTTCCGCACTTTGATTACAGCTGGCGGACGCTCCTGAGAGAGACAGAGTGGGAAATGCACTGGGGCGAGGCAATGCAACTCTACAGCAAAGCCACTTTCTAAAATTAGCGTCTGAAAGGAGCCCCAATAGGGGAGTGCGCAGTAAACTCTCAGACCTTTTATTTTATATGTTTAGTTACACTGCAACGGTTACATTAGCTTAATGGTACTCAAAGAAAATGAAGCACTACCGAGTTTAAGTGGCAAGACAGAATGATCCCTAGTCTGTGTGCTTCATTCATACGGGAGTCATGTGCTGTTTTTCATATGTGTTTTCAAATATATTAACATGCGTGGTCTCCTATTGGTATTTCTGTTGGTCTGGCATTTTGGAGCGATTCTCCAAGCTCCACGGCAATATATCTTTAAAAACAGTGATATGAAAAGAGATCCCAACAAATGTAAACACAGAACCGTCCCAAACCTGGATGGATGTTTTTTTTCAGTTTTTCCCATCTTTGGATTTTTATGATTTTTTTTAATTCTCACTGGACATCAACTATTGTAAAGCACCCTGGGGGCAAACTGATTGTGAGGGGTGCAAAACAAACAAAACCTGATTACCTTCACAGAAACGACACTTACAGAACAGAATTTTCACTACACGGCCACCTTCATTTGAAACATTTGTTTGACCACAAAAGGACCAGAGGAGTGTTTCTAATCCGAGACGGTCATTTTATTTTTCCGCAACCATCAAGCATCCCTTATTATGAATCCTGCATTCGCATTTGCGAACTTGGACGGACAGACGTACGCAAACACAGATAGATGGACCGACGGCTATGCACACACTCCGCACTTGGTAACGCGCTGCCTTTTGGAGAGCGCGCTGCATCGCCTCGTGGGCCGTCCTTGACTGTTCTTCCCTGCCCACCTGTAATGGAGCGTAAAGAGAGATGACGGCGGTGATGGCGGCGATGATGGCGCCGATGGCTCACCTGTCACTCTCTCCTCGCCGGGCAGCAAAGGCACGACTGCGAGTGGGTCCATCTTCAGGCTCTCCCTGGACGCCTGCCGGCACGAGAGAGCAAAGAGGCGATTAACACGGACCCACGGAAGAACGGCCGGCCTCGATCGCACACAACCCCGTACACATAAATGCACACACTCAGTCAAGACACGCAGCAGTTCAGTCGCAACCTGAAACTGGTACGACTGGCCTGTCAGTTATGGCAGCAGAGAGAAAGTCACCCAGGGATAACAAAAGGAGTGTGTGACTGAGTAAATACACCGTTATACCCCTGTTCAGAGAGAGGGAGGGAGGGAGGGAGAGAGAGAATGTGGGGGAGGGAGGGAGAGATAAGAGAGGCAGAGAGAGAGAACTCATTTCTATTCAGCTTGTCTAACAGCATGCTGCCCATATCCAGATTGACCATCCCTGGGCGATTTTCCTGCTCACAGCTAAAAGGTCGGTGAACCGGAATGTGGACGGGAGCACACAGCAAGCTGCAGCTGAGTGGCTACAGGGCAGGACTGAGCAGGGGCTTGTGGGTAATGGTTTGGTCCTGGACTTTCATGACGGCTGACGGCTCCCCCAGGGAGGGCAAGACAGCAGAGAAAGACCTGCGCCTGTTTGCAGGCATTAGCAACGGATTTACACAGGATGTGACTCTGAGGGAAAGGATAAATGGAGGGAGAGAGAGAGAGCTAGAGAGCACGCCCTTTTTGTAAAAGGCCTCAGGATACAGAGCACTGGTGACCAGAGTGAGGCCTTCTCTGTGACTCAGCTTGGTTACGGAGAAGACAGAGCACTGCCCTGACAAAATGCTGGCTGCACAGCCTGGGGAATCTCCTCCATAAACACACTTACTTTTGAGAAAAAGGAGAGATTTCTGGTAAAATGGTGGAAACTAAACTGAATAATCCTCTGCAACTAAACAACCCTGCTCACAGGAAACATCCATGTAGGCTCAGATATAGAATTACTAGATAAGAGACTGGATTCCCAGGTTTCGAAGTCCTGTCCCAATGTACCATCCGTAACAGATGCACAGAAGAAACCTGATGTTCCGAAGGCCCCGGTGACATAAAAGCAGCTGCTGCCAGATTCAGCAGATCACTCGGATCCAGGATAGTCACCCAGCTTGAAGGCATTTGATCTTAGCTTTCAATACTGTGTTTGATCTGGTAATTCTATATCTATGCTTCAAAGAGACCTCCCCCCTCCCCCCGAAGACGACCCTCTCCAACAGACTGGGAGGTCTTATATGTGGCAACAGGACTAGAAATCAATAAGAAACCACAATAGTGGACAGAGACAATACTTTCAGAGCCCCTATATGGCAGCTTTCAGCACCACGACACAATGGTCAGGAATGTCTCTTGTATCTCAACGTAGTTTCATCACTTATTCATTGTTAAAGAATTGAACTCTCCACACAGGGAAAAAAAGCCCCATCAATCAAAACCGCAGTAAAAAGAACGATGACTAGTCTGGGGCCAAATGAAACCAGTACACCTTCCAGGTACAGCCTCACCTCGCTGACACAATACATAATGGCATTTTTCATTTTCCTGCGTGTCCAGTTCATGTCCAAGGTCCATTCCGCACTACATACATGGCCTGCATTGGCCCCCCTGCATCCGTCAGCACTTCGCTGTTCGCAGGAGGGTGGTAAATAATACATAGGGAATGAAAGTCCCACTTCCACTCTGACCGGAGCCATTTTCTGAAGGGTTGGAGTTATACGCTGCTATTGAATCCAAGTCCGCAGCACTGTGCGTGCTTCCTACAGATGCTACCGACGGAGCAAAGGTAGAGAGGAAGATGGGAAATGTAGTCATTTGTCATTCCACAGCAAAAAGTGTCATCCCAGTATGCAGGCTTCACTGAGGGACACTATATTTATAAAGGAAGAGAGGTGATGGGGGGGGTTCCTGCTCTCTGCCAGAAATTTTGTTCATTACTCCAATGACCTATATTTATACATACTGTAACTGGCTAATCAAGCCAAAACACTTGCACGTCGGAGAAAATGTATTCACGTCCCTGTACAGACACATACAAGCATGCAAAAAATTTTACGAGATAAGATTTGAGGCCTACATCTCAAACTGGGAGCTTGCACTAGTTGTGGTAACAACTGACTATGATATGCGCAGTAAAATGAAAAAAATGTAGGCTTACTGCATAACCTAAAATATCTTAAAGCAAAACCATATTTTGATTATGCCTATTTATCCTGCGATACCAGCAGCGCATTCTTTCATATAATATCAGCACTGAGTAGGTGCACACAGTAGATTTTAAATTAAGCCCTTATTTAGAGGAAGTGGGCCACGAGCAGAGACAGAAATAGCATTTTAACTGCAACTGCATCTGAAAGGCCAGCAGAGAACCGAGGAAGATAATTGTCACCACGACTTCATCTATGGGCCCTTGTATTTCTCCACCCTTTATCAAGCTCCACAAGCTGCCCAATGGAGACAGTGGCACACACACTCAACACAAAGAGAAAACCTGTGCCGGACCCCACACAGGAAGTCCCTCTGACCAATATCAGCTGACCCTGCCTGGACATGCCTGACCAAAGTCCCTACCATCTCTGCAAATACACTTTACTGGGAAGTAGCCAAGTATCACTCACTCTGACCTGATTACCTGCACCTTCTCAGGTGAACTGGCTAATGTAACAAAGCAGTCGAAGTCACTTCCTGTTTCCTGCATTTCAGCTGGACATGTACAGGAAGTGTGCACGCCCCGCTGAGATCTGTGCAGCAGCAGGTCCGCCCAACAGCAGACTGGACTGGTGTCTCTCTCCGGATGGGTGCAGGTTTATTGCTGTATGTGCCATTACTGTCACTCTTCAGATGAGTGCATCAAAGTTCATCGGATTTAGCCTAGAAAGGATTAAATTCTCAGGCAACTTTGCCTTCGCTTATCTTCCAACAGACTAGCCATAAATTATTAAAAAAAAAGGTTGTGATCCATTCATTTCCTATCACAAAGCATTTGCACTTGTTTCAAGATTCATCAACCTGTTTATTATTGTAAGATTCTTAGTAAACTGCCAACCCACAAAAAAGGGAACACTAGGCACCCAGACACAGCTAACTTCTTTTAAAAGGACAGTTAATTTTATACTGTCTTAAAGTGAACAGTGCACAGACTGACAGAACACAGAAATGAAATGGACAGTGCAGTTAATGCATGGACATACCACTGCACATTTACTAAAAAATAAATGTATAAATTTGTATGAATAAAAGCAAACAATGAAATAACGAGCACTTCACTTTACAGACATGGATGTAATTATCTGCAATCAAAGCAAAGACTGTTTGCTAATTTAGCAGAGTACACCACAATCTCTCAGGTTGTGGATGGAAGTCATTCAGTTAGCTTTGCCTTGTTTAACCAAAGGCAATAGTTTATGTCAGCTGACATACAGCAGGCTGTACAATGTCGCAATATTTAGACTTCTCTGTGACCAAAGGTAATTAATGATAGGTCTTGGAAACATGCATTGGTCTGTTATTACAATAAAATGGATGGACAATATACAAACATTCTTGGGACACAGAATTTGTACTTGGCCGGATGACGAGTTCCACCTTTGAGAGTGCAAGAAATATGACAATTGTGCAGTAACTTTTAATTTCACTGACAGTTTTCTGCAGGTTTTCTTTTGAAATGGCTGAATACAGCTAGAAAAATGCTCTTCTGCTATACCTCCACCAAAGCTTGCATTTTTTGGAGAAGCAGGTTGGCGTACCTTTGCAGCAAGTGACTCAAGCAAGACAGAGACAAACCTAAAACCTTTCAATCTGTAAATGTTCGGTATCAATTTTAAAAAGGAAAATTTTAAAAATACTTTATTCAATCTTTCCTGTTTGTTGCTTTTCTTAACTACACTCCCTTCTACAATCCTAAGGATGTAGGTTATTGAGGAAACAAAACAAATGTTCAGCATCTCCATGGAGACACACTTTCTGCAGTAAACTTAAAAACTGAATGAGAACTGAAACGATCGTCCACGGCCCAACTGGTTGAAGGCAGGCGACAAACAGATGAAGGTTTTACACAGGGCCCTGGCATGAGAACAGAGCCAAGTGCTCTGTAGGTTACCAGAATTTATGTGGATGTTAAAAAGTGTCTGTGTGTGTAAGTGCATGCACGTGTGCATGTTCCATGTTAAGTTTTATCATTTCTTGCTCAAACAGAGCAATGCAATGATAATTGCAATGAGTTTAGAAATGTAAAGTGCATCGAAACACTATGCACCATATTCCAGATAGAGGGAGCTAGTTAAAGTAATCCTGAAAAGCAGTAGCCAAATATAAGCACCAGCAAACATTTTTAACAGGGAAAACCAAAGAAAATAACTTAATACAACTACCTCAGGTTTATATGACAAATATATCTATAGTTAAGCTAGATATAGAAAGTATCTATAGTTAGCTTTCTTAAAACAGATAGCTACCTTGATTCAATTATCAAATTATCATGCTTCTTAGTTGGTTCTCAGTTCTGCTCTGATATGCAGTGGCTACAACTGAATCAAAGTTTTGATATTAAATTATAACATCTTATGCTAAAATAAAGTGTCCATAAGGTTGTTTTGATTGCTTTTCTTGCATCCACGCATTACATTGTTTACAGTGCAAGCTCTAATTAATGATGGAACAACTATGTGCTCCTCTAACATTATTGCTAGGTTCTCAGTAGCTTCTTTTTGCACAAAAAATACGGTCGGGTTTTCATAATCAAACGTTTGTAAGATTTTGCGAGACGTCATCATGAAAATACACCCCAATAAACTCCGACCATATATGCTGAACCAATTTCAGCTACATCCTTCAGAACTTAAGTCTATTTAACATGACACGAGACTGACGGACATACTCAGGGAGACTACTACACAGAGGCCAAGCACAGACAGCAGCTGGAGGCTACATTAGCACTTCACTTACTGGACATAACTGACAGCAGTGCATGGACGAGGAGCTACCATTGGATTCATATCTGCTGCGTGCTCTAGGTAAGCTGTAACCACACACAGGGCCTAAAAAAGAACTGGTGGGGGTTTCCGGTCGGTCAGGTCAGCGGGTGATCACACTGAGAGAAAAAAGACAGTTCAAGTTTCGAGACACCAGTTTAACTATATTTAGCACAACCGAGAGCTCAGAAATGATGCAGCTACTCTTCAGCCTACGCTCCCCGATCAAAAGCACAGTGTGTCTCAATATAAACGTAAAACATCGGCAGGTTTACCATAACGGCCAGGCGCTAACATGTAACGCTGCACAGAGATCCAGAGCTATTTCTTGCTTTGGTTATCTGTAAATATGGTTACGTCCTTTATCAGTAAAACCAATACTACACGTTAAAAATTGCATACCTAGCTTGTGTGTGACATGAATATATATCATATTATTGTTTCAGCATGCAAATCACAGGCAAATAAAACCATCTCCATCACGCAGAAATCAAGCAGTATCACCGCATACGAGGTACTGTGAAGTCCATTCTATATGACGACAGAAGTGTACACACCAGTGAAAATGTGTCTAAAATAAACTTGTCGGCCATATCCAACCACAGGTTTGCTGGTCATGAAAAAACTGACAGCTCAGCAAAGCATTGGTTAGGAGAAGTACTGGAGATAAGTGTAGCATCAAATCATCACTATTATTAGCCGATTTGTAAGCAACCTACAACGTCTTCCTTGGAGGGTATATTTGTTTTGGGGCGCTATTCTGCTTTGAGTGTAGAAGTTGTTGATGCATTGAAACCTCGCCACGACCGACAGTTGAATTTAAATTAGTAAACCAAGTGTAACATTTCAACAGATGCAAATCAGAGTATCCTAGCCTCGAACAGAGCAGAAAATGAAAATAATAAATGGCATAATAACAGAGTCAGAAGTCAGAGCTCAACACTCCCTACAAAAACATTGCGCAGTCACTCTGGCTTGCGTCTGCTCAGTTTGAGCTTGTAGAACTTTGCCCTGTGCACACTTGACCATCCTGGCCTGACTTACAACATAACACGCAGTAACAACACCTGAAATACCCTCATTTCACTGTTTTGGATTCTCAAATGGTTAAATCAGCCGTACTATTTGTTAGGAGGGCCTCTAATTTGACTAATGTATTAAACAAATTATGAAACCGAGGGTTACAATTACTAAACTGGTGGTTTAATAATTAAACTTTTGAATTGGAAACGGTAATCTGAGGATAAAAATTCCAACAAGCAATCAGTGGTTACAATTATTACACTGAAAATGATTTTTAAAAAATCATTGGACGTCCACAGCGTCTGAAGACGAAGGTAACACGGTTGGTTGGCTTTTTGGCAAGCAGCTGGGTACTTTTCGTAACGACCTTTGCTTGGCTACCTGACTAACACAGCAGGTAAATTCGGACTACCTATTTATATTTATTTTGGAAGGTGGACCTGAGGGTCCCTATTTCTGATTTGTTTCGCTAGTACTAATAACAAAAACTGTCAGGCTGCATCACAGTTTTGTCCAGTCTGGCTGTTTTAATGTGCGATTTACTGACAGATTAGTGCTAAATCGGGTGTGTGAAATGTCCCACACTGTATCGAAAATTCCGAGCTATCCGCTCGTGGTAGCCAGCTAACTAGTTAGCTAGCAAGATGATATTAATTTAGTGGAAATGGGGGAAAACCTATACACGTCTATATATAAAAAGATAATCATAACTATTAATTTAGTTTAGAGGTCCTGACAGAACTATGAATAACCTCAGTAGCTAACAACAAAGCTAGCAAAAATATGCCAAAAGAAGTTTAGTTTACAACTTCATCCCATCCCGTCCAGCAGTCAGCCGCACTCACTCATTAAGGCAAGCAATGAGGACCAGGAAATATTTCAGGCCCGAAACAGTGATCCATAATTTTCCTGTGCCTCTTTTACCGACGGAAAACAACTTCCGCCAGTCGCGGATCTTGAGGACTAAATATGCGTTCGTGATAGGTTATAGCCCGCAAATTCCCTTGCAGTACTCACCTAGAAACTGCGATTCAATCTTCTGTTCCTGATTTTCTTCGTGTGTTTTGCACGGGTGTTGGGAGAGCAGACTCAAAGTCATGTGACAGGCTCCATCACGCGGATTGGATAATGTCCTATCCTGCAAGTGTTCTTGGGAATTGTATTTTATTTAAAACTGACTTTACTAATACTGCTGCTGCTGATTTATTAAGCACTGAGTGTGCGAAGGGCCCTATTGATTATTATTATTATTATTATTATTATTATTATTATTATTATTATTATTATTATTATTATTATTATTTTTCCACTTTGGCGGCCTTTTTGAGGTGCTTGCCATGAACGAAAGGATTTTGGCACACACATCATTTATTCATTGGACCTGGGTGGCATTTAAATGTGTTCTGTGGGCGTCCAATTTTACGCGGATGCACAAACTTGGTACAAGGTCTACCTAAGATGAACAAATTTAGAATCACACTTAACTCTGCAACAGGAAGTTGGTCACTTTGATTTTATGCGTTTTCACAGGCGCCGAACTTTCGAATACTCCTCCTAGAGGATTGATCCGATTCATACCACATTTAGTCAGTATGATGCAAGACATTCCTGATGCTAAATTGCGAAGGGATTTTTGATATCTTGCATGGTGTTGAAATGGCGAAACAATGAATTCATATGTCTCGCCACACAAAAAGGGAATTTGTCATAAGTTCTCCATACATTTGCTTGATCGGCTCAAACTTCACAGGTTTTGGTTATGATGGTTATGATGATATCCACATGCCCAGAAACCCTGGTATAGCGCCACCATCTGGCAACAGAAAGAGTGGCTTTTCAGCCATCTCAGCTCTAGTGCTCCTAGACGGTTCATCGGATTCAATTCAGATTTGGTGTACATGTGGTCACAGATGTCTTGATTTTATTCTGCAAAGGTATTTTTGATACGTTGAACAGCGTAGCCATGGGTAAAGGTTGAATTTGGGCACCTCTGAGCAGTTTTGACCAGTTTCACCAGTCTGATGAATGACAGGATGCTTAACCAATCAAATGAGTTGTAGCGTGGGGTTGTATTGAGGTGCAACGTCATGAATGTAGCCCTTCAGATAGTCGAAAGCGGCCATGTTTGTTAAAGTGTTTTGAGCACGTTAGCAGTGTTGCCAATTCAGCGATTTTGGAGACATTTTGCATGTTTAGTAAAAAAAAAACTCCTTTAATTGTGGTATTGTGTTAATTTGGTGCTTAAGTCAGGGATAACTGCGGGCGAACTGTCCCGTTGGAACATTTTTGACGAGTCGCAGGCAAGCTCAGCTTGGAGTCGCGCTGAACTCACCCATGTCGGAAGGCATTTCGCATCCTTACTTTTATGAGAAGCAAACATCGTGTTTAAAATTGTGGTGTTGTGTTAATTTCGTTATTGGGAGGAAGGTTGACGAACTGTGGAAATAACATCCTAAGTAATTAGCTCCAAAATGCATTTCACTATCATTTAAGTCTATGCATCCCTGCGTGCGTACAGAGAAAATGTCACAGTTAATCACAAAAAGCCCACCTGTTCGTGGTACTACTTTTGGCAGATTGCTTGGTTCACGTAAGAATAATTCTGTTGATAAACCCGAATCCTTTTAGCTGTTGCTATGACCGTCCTGATGTCATGATCAACAACACTCGTTTGATTTAATCACAACATAATTCAATACGAAACACCGCTGTCTCAAACGAACACAATATGTATGGGTGTTTAGTTACTATCAAATTCAGACTGGACGATCATTGAAGCTAATATATTCAAAGGAACGATTAGCATCTTATGCTAGCCCACGGTGTGCTTTATGCTCCAGTATCTGACAGCGCACTGAAACGGCTGAGGCTGTAACATTAGCTGTATTGTACTGTATTTGCTGGCTTATGTTAGCTAATTTAAAGCCATGACTTCAGGCTATTGTGATGTGGACTGCTAAATGAGCTTCTATTCCAGGACACGACAATTGTAAGTAATAGTAGTATGACGAGTCTGTTTACTGCATGTAGCCTAAGCTGTAGCCTAAGCTTTTGGGAAAGCAAAAGCATCATGAGCAACAGAGTGTGATGTTAATATTCAAAATGATATAATGGTGCTCAAGACATTATGTAGCTACTCAAAATATGTAGGTAAGTAGGATAACTAGTTAAAATTTTGATTACTGAATGTATTTGTTTCTTTAATGAACTACAGTAACCACACTGTTGCAATGAAGGAAAACCAAACCCCTGTAGTGTTAGAACAGCATACTCTGGCTGTATTAGAACAAATTGTAGGATGTGCAAATAAGTAACACTGAGTATAAAACAATAGTGTAAGTAGTTTGTTGTTGGTGGTGGTGGTGTGTGTGTGTGTGTAACATGAGCAGACATAAGATATATTACATTGTATAGAAGTGTGTAAGTAATTGATATCTGATTGTGAATAAGCAAGCTATTTTGTTAGCTATTTTTTAGTCAGCATGATGCCAAGACGTTCATGATGCTAAATTACGAAGGATTATTGATATCTTGATCGGCGTTGCCGTGGCGAGGCGATCAATTAACATGTTACTGCGCTCAAACACAAAATGTGGCATAACTCCTCTGTACATTGTTTGATTTGGCCCAGACTTCATGTATGTTCAATTTTGGGGCAAAATCAGATTCACATGCCAATTGTGATTTATTGTCTTATTGCCACCAACTGGCAATCGGACATAAGGCTTATATACCAAATATTTTAGTATTCCTCTAAGAGATACGCAAATGACCATGATTTGTCCTCGTTAGATTTACTTTAATATACTAAGGTCAAACTGTCTTTGTGTTGTTTTAATAGTGGTAAATTGATTCAATTTACACAACATGAATGAATTGCTTTCACCAAGTGAAAGTATAACATAAGAATATATTTGTGTCTGGTGTGTGTATCCTCTCCAACCATTTACTAGTCACAAACAGTCATGAGGAACAATAACAAAGTATCTGATGATGCCATAACCCACGCGAGGCTACACACTCAGTGCTTGGGCCCGTTCATCGCTGCTTGCAGCTATATTTATTATTATTATTATTATTATTATTATGCTACTGTCTTTCAGGATTATTCATTTATTCATTCATTTATTTCTCCGGAGCAACTTACAAGTGTCAAGATGCATATGGTGATAGCTACCCAAAAAACATAATTCACAAATTTTTAAATGTTGTTGAGCTTTCTAGTAGCCCATCATAAAACTGAAAGAACGGTATGACCACGAATAGAACACGCAGCGTTAAACTACATTCAGACGTTGCCACGTCACAAATAAGTACAAATGTTCAGTTCAGTTTTTAAATTCTCACTGATAAATGCCTCAAACTTATTAGTAGGTATAACAACAACAACCGAAATCTTAATGCATAATTTGTGTCATAAATCATAAATCAATAACTCTGGACTCCAGGTCCTCCATTTTGCAATTCAAAATAAAATGAAATAATAAAATAATTAAAATAAATCTTGGGCCCACAGTTTGAGATGGCTTTATTTCATTTTACAGTCATAAATTTGCTGTTGAGTGAGTCTGTAGTGATGATCCTATGTATGCAGTAGCAAATCTTGGTGTATTCAGGTTACATCCACGAGAGGGGTTTGAGCGGTCAGTTTAATCCACTGCTGAGTTTCAAATGACCCTTTTTAAAGAAAGCAAACACTGCAGGTGGGTTTCGGTCAGCCATTTGGGTTCAGTGCACTCACCCCCAGACCTCTGAAACAAAATTATGTGTCGCAGGGCTCCTATTGGCAGAATAATCACGTTGACTGCAACAATTTCGAGAACACAGTACGTTCGCACGGAACCCCGCTGACATGGCCGACGTGCTCCGAGTAATGCTTTGGTGGTACGAATGGCGGTAAGTCGCACTGCAATGGAAAGAGTAAGCAAGTAGGGTACCAGAACGGGGGTAGGGGACGCTCACACGGATCTGAATCATGATACTATTAAGAGGAAAAAGTATTAAGTTACATGATGACTGACTCCACGAAGTAGGCGGAGCAAGTCTTGCACTTCAGGTAGACGCATCACAGTCATACAGGTATATATATCGCAGTGACAAATGTTGCATGAAACAACCTCAAGACTTTATCTTATAATTTATTCTCTTGAACCTTTTCATCTGTAGTGGAGCATTGCTAGATGAGTGCACTGGCTGTGATCTGGAGAACTGCAGTGCTCATGATTTTGAAAAACTAGAGCAAAATGAAAGACCCTCTGTTTTACCTCTCTGACCCACAGTAGTTTACCCTTATCTCTGCCAGCTCCCTCTAAGGACACTGTCATATACACATCAGACTCAACTGTAATATCAAAAGTGATTCAGATACCTATCCTTGATCAGGTTTTCAACCTTTTAATCACAAAACAGCAAAAACATCAATAAAATATCCAGCAAAAATTTTATTTCCTGTGCAACAGAGAAGATGAGGGCTACACCCTTTGGCTGCTTTTCCTGTGTGGTTTTTGCTCAGATTGAGTGCATGCTGAAAGATTAGGACATTAGGAAAAGCAACAATCCTAATTCATACCATTTTACAGGGCAGGGAGCATGTGAAGGAGAACTCACCTGTGCCCCATAAACTGTTTTCTTTATGGGACCCCTTCTCTAAGTCACCAAATCTCACTTATTTTCTGACTGATCTGTGTCCAACAGCTTCATTTCACACCAGGTTAATTGTTGTAATTGTTTAATTGTAATTGTGTATTGGTTAATTATCTCCACCTGTCAAATCAAGTCTATACAGATGTGTGACTGGAGAGCAGGAAGTTTGCTGTTGCTAAATTGAGTATTTGGAAATTATTACTTTTTTATAGGCGAGAGGCACCACCCTTCTTCTTTACAGGGAAGGGTGGTGGAGGGGGATAGGCTCAATAACGGTCTAAGCCTACAGCCCAGAGGTGGAAAACCCCGGCTTCAGAAAGTAAAAGTCCTGCCACGTATTTGTTCCACCCATGCAACTACACCAGCTGAATTTAATTAGCACAACTCTTCAGCCAGGTAGAGGAGCTAATTAGTGACATCACCTTGTTTAGTGAATGGCTAGAACAAATACATGATAGGACTTTTACTCTCTGAAGCCGGGGTTTTCCACCTCTGTCTACGTGATATTATAACTCATGCTTTAGACTTCCATTTACATACGTTTTGATGTTTCAGTTCTTTGAGCTTTAACTTCCTGTTTAAGCAGACAGATGTTATTGGTGTACAGGAAGTATTATCAGTTTTGTCCCCAGGGGCAGACAGACATGACTGCTCACCTGCTGAATCGCTGCACCGCTGAAGTTAAATAAATATAACCGATGATAAAAATAGTGTACAGGAGTCACATGGAAACTGGAGCTGAAAAACACCCTCCACATTGAATCTTTTTGTTTTTTTTTCTGGGGGCTGTAGCAGAGGTGGAAAACCCCGGCTTCAGAGAGTAAAAGTCCTACCATGTATTTGTTCTAGCCATTCACTAAACAAGGTGATGTCACTAATTAGCTCCTCTACCTGGCTGAAGAGTTGTGCTAATTAAATTCAGCTGGTGTAGTTGCATGGGTGGAACAAATACGTGGCAGGACTTTTACTTTCTGAAGCCGGGGTTTTCCACCTCTGCACGTAGACCAGTGTTTCTCAATCCTGCTCCTGGAAGCCCACTGTCCTGCACGTTTTCCATCTTTCCCTGCTCTACCTACCTGACTGAACTCATCAGTGGCACTTTTGATTAGCTGAGCACACCTGATTTAATCAAGGGCATGTTAATCACACTGATCAGGTGTGTTTGGAGCAAGGATAGATAGAAGATATGCAGGACAGTGGGCCTCCAGGAGTAGGATTGAGAAACACTGACACAGATGGCTGCAGCCATCAGCAGGAGAGGAAGGGGTTACAACCTGGCAGGTGTTTGTGTCCAGATCCACCAATAAATGTAAATGTACGTATGCACACACAGCACTTCTCTTTTAAGTAGATGTGTGGGAGGGATATTAAGCGTTAACCGAAGTTAGACAATCACTCTGTTGGTGCAGATGTATTTGGCAGCAGTGAAAAAGCACTGGACACCTGACTGCAGAATCATACACCTGTAAACTATGAGACATTGCAATATCTAACCTGAATTTATTTAGACAGAAAAAAACATCCTTGCTTTATAAATGAGTAATTTGTCTAACATGTGCTGTGTAAGCCACCCAAGCTGCCAAAGGAGCAAGGAGGAGAAATGATTTGTGTAGTGCGATTATAAAAATTAACAGTAGGGGGTATGCGATCACTAGGAGGTACAATTGTGTGCGTTTATGTGATGAATGGAGAGTGAACAGAGAGAAAGCTGCAGCAGAAGCATTGTTTCATTTGACCAGACTGTTACTCTAGGCGAGGGGTGGGCGGGGGCAGGGCTGTAAGAGAGGGTGGAAACAGGACAGGATTACAGTGAAAGACCCCAAAAATGAGACACAGACATTTTCCTTCCATTTATACAGTTTTATTTTTTTTAATCTAAAAAATATCAAGACAAAAATAAAAATAAATCACAGATATTCACAAACTGTAATGGCTTATAGTGATCTCCTCGGTTTACAGAACCCAAAGAGATGAGGACACCCAGAGCTTGGGTGAACTGCACAAAAGGATTGTGGGAAATCGGCGCGACAGCCCCCCGTCCCATCCCCCCTCCCAGAACTGCCAGCAACGTCTCCTGCAAACAGCGCTCTGGCGCACTGCATTGCCCATGTGTCTGAGATTCGAATTGCATCGATCTGAGAACTGTCTGTGCAGTTTTGTACAACAATTATACACACTGTATGCCAGATGCAACACAGAAAGCAGGTTTTTATTATTTTTTTGACTGACAGTTAACCATGTTAGTTTAGTATGACACAATGGACACAGTGTGCGAAGGGCTCTACCAATATCAACGCATTTTGTTCTGCATGCCAGGCTGAAACCCATAAAAGCCCATTTCATTGCTGTCCCCTGCTAGCTACCACACCCCCTAGAGGCCATCCATTGCTGCTACATGCTTAGCCACAAAAGGCGGTGTCCCTGCACTGTCTGCATCTATCATCCAGGTGCTCTTAGTCATTCTGTAAAATGCAGACAGCATTCAGACCATATTCCCCATTTAAAGTGCCCTTTGGGGTGTCTTCAGTTCTAAGAGACAGGTAGCATCCAGGTCTGCTAAACTTCTTGACCATTCATTTTGCTGCATGGGTGTAGTGTGTGTGTTTTGACTTGCTGGTTTGTATGACAGACCCAGACAGTGGTGTGGGTGGAGCTGGAGTGAGAAAAAGGACATGAGACACTGCGTAGGGTAACCCAGCTGACCCATGTTCTCTAACTGTACTAATATATTTGGGGAACTAACAGAGAGAGAGAGAGAGCAGAGGAGGGGCGCAGAGTGGCTAGGGTTCTGTGTGAAACCTGCACCCTCGAAATCCAATCCATCACAATCCAGAACCCTGGAGCAGACCAGAGTACCAGGAGCAGTGTTATGTCAAAAACATAACAAATATTTCAACATTGTAATACACAGTATTACTGAAAAAACTAACTGTATTGTCTGCATATTCAAAACAAATTAAAATAAAGGATTCTCCTATTGTAAAACAGATTTCATTGTAAGCTATAATATCAATGTTTTTTTTACATCACTGTTTTTTTGTTGTTTTTCCATTTTCATTTCTATTTACAAAAGAAATCTTCTGAATTCATTTGCACAAAAAAGAAGTATAAATATGTGTACTTCTTTTAATATGTCATAGATTGAGAAAACATAATTTACAAAATAGTTTACTATGTACAAGCCCCTTGTAGATTAACTTCCCTCAATTCACAATGAAAACAAAGTAAAAACAAAACAGAGACCTCCGACTGCTGTTACCATAGAAGCAGCCATCCCTTTCCCTCCCTTTCATTTACGCAATCAGTGAAAAGTGACACCATTACAGGGTAACAGCTTTTCACTGCATGTATGAGTCGCTTCTGTTTTCCAGATATGATTGGCTCACAGGCATCATAATGGCGACTCTGGCCCATTCAGAGTCAAGCGTGCATTATGTGCAAGGGTGTCTGGGTACCTGTCCAATCAGAACTGTGGTTTACTGTGTCCTTGGGTCAAGTGAGAAATGCATGCTGATGCTTTTTCACCTGCTCCCAGTTTTCAAATTTTGTATTGGTGGAGAAACAGAAAGCAGAGTTGTTTGTAATTTGGATCTTGAGAATGAAGACTTTATAACTGTAAAATCACCGAGCAAGCAGATGCTCTTCCTCTGTATAGGGTGCTTCCTCTATAGAAGGAAGTTATTAAACCAAATAGCAATTTTTTCCATACCGTGTTTTATCTACAGATACCCATACTCCACACATTTATTTTTTGGGGATGGTTGCATATCTGTATACAGTATATGTAGCTTTAATGAATTCATTAAATGGGTGCAAGAAATTTAAACTGAATTGATTTTATGCTGTTATGGCTGCCTTTGACTCTCAAAGATGTTTGGAAAGACGTCTGTGCAATAGTCTGTAGAGAGAAGCATGTCAGGTCCGCCCAGCGTGATTAATTAGACTGCCTTGGGTGATTTCATCTGATCTACTGCGAAACAAAGGCAGCCATGGGAATCAGTGTTGCCTGCCAGTTGCATCAGAGGTGGACACGTATATGGATCTCACCACTGCTGATCACAGTGTCTGTATGTACCTGCTGTAATGGCTGAACAGAAAGCACTCACTTCTGGGCAAGGACTTGTAGTGCTTTCTCATGGCGTCACTGACACAGACCAGGTTTTTGGCTCTACAGTTCCTGGCTTTGCAAAACACATTGCAAAAAAATAATAATAATAATAAAAACACAGAAATGAGGAAGTTCATCTCGATGGCTTCTTGAGGTGAGACGACAGCTCCCGGAGTTCCAGCTGGTGCACTTCCATGTGTGTCTGTGTGTGATGTCATTTCTCGGCAGGGACTGGCTGGCGGAGGGAGGGCGGGGACTGCAGTGCATCGCTCCTAACTTTATTCACACAAGTTCCAGTCATGTATGGCTCTGAGCTTTCCAGTAACAGGGCCCCGCCCCTGGAAACCCCACCAAGCCCCGCCCCATTCGGGGCCCCAAACAAACAGGCAGTGTGTCAGGGCTCCCACTACGAGTTCTGTTCCAGGTACTCGTCGATCATGGTGAGGTTGTTGAGCCAGTCCTCGTTGGAGTTCACCAGCGTGTCTATGAAGTCCACCTCGCCGGGCCCGCCTCCGCTGCCCCCACCTGGCCCCCCCGGCATGCCCCCGTTGCTCTGGTGCTGGCTGAACTCGTACGCAGGCAGTTTGTGTCCGGGGTTGCCGTTACTGTTGCCGTAGCCCAACCCCGGCATGTGCTTGCTGGAGGAAGAGGGGTAGCTGGGTGGGGCGATCCCGTGGGCTGGGGGCACCATGCCGAGGGGGACCGGCTTCATCCCAGCCATGGCAGACAGAGGCCCCCGTGGCCTCAGGCCCTGCTGGGCCATGGGGGGGAGGGGGTGCCCGGGTGGCAGCTTCTGCATGTGTCTGCTGGGCAGGTTGGGGGCCACCTGGTTAGGGGCCGGGGCGCCAGTCTGGTGGGGGTGAAATTTCCGGGCATGCCAGAGCGCAGGGGCTGCTGGGAGAACGGAGGGGGTCCTCCACCCACGCCCCGGCCCGGGAACGCGTGCTGGTGGAGTGCCGGGTCCATGTGGCTGTCGCAGCCCATGCGCGGGAGGCCCTGCTGCTGCTGCTGCTGCTGCTGCTGCCACAGCTGCGACTGCGGTTGCGACGGCTGCTGGGGGTTGAACGGCATGCGCGGGAGGGCGGAGCCCTGGTGGAGGGCGTGTCTGAGGTGCTGGGCCTGCAGGGGCCCGCCCCCGAAGGACGGGCCCGGCATCCCCGACCGCGCCGGCGTCTGGCCGTGGTGTGCAGGCTGCCGGGGGGGCGCGCCCATTCCCATCATCCCCTGCCCCGGCTGCAGGGGCATCCCGAACTGCTGAGGCGGGTGGTAAAGGGCCTGCTTGGGGCCCGCGTTGCCCATGAAGGCCCCAGTGGTGCGGACGGCCTGGTTCAGGGGCCCCGGGGGCATGCCCATTCGGTTGGACAGCATGGGGGTGTGAGACATCATGGCTGGGTTGGCTGGGGGGTTCCCCATGGGGTAGCCACACTCTGGGGGGACCGACCGGCCCACACCTACAGCTGAGAAGGAGACAGACAAACACGGCGTCACGACTGAGTGCGTCAGAGGCCTCTGAGGGGTAATTCCAGGCTACAGATGAAAGGAGTGTGGTTTGCTTACGGGAATCTGCGATCTGAGACGCTACAGAAACAGAGAAACAAGCAGCTGTTTCAGACAGAGGGAGGGGCACAGGGGCACTGCTCTGTCCATTTGAACTGGCTCCCATTTGAAGCTGACTCACTCAAACATTTTTACTTGGTGTTTACAACATGTTACAGAGTTTCAGCTTTACTCCGAATGTGTCATTCAGCATAATAGATGATTGTGTTATGACAAGAGAGTACAGTATTTTCACAACACAAAGAAATCTTAAGTATGGAGTTCCCTAAACTGAGCAGGTAAGTTTGCATGTATCTGTCTGCAATGGAAAGGCTGAATCATATTATACACAGAATATTATCTCTGGAGGATGTATTCCAAGCCAGTTCCTTCCTCAGTCAGCAGAAACATACCAGTGTCCAGCTTGGATCTATAATTTTTGCATCGTTCACACAGTTTTAGTGTAAACACCTAACACACATCCTTTGAAACCATTTCCTTTAGAGGCTCGGACCTCTGCCATTTGGATCAGTATTCAGCCACCCCTGTACAGATGTCTCTGATAAGTCGAGGTCCACAGTCATTATTTATCATGAACTACATGGAAAATGTGCAGATGCTATTTTGTGTGTGGGTCACTGAGCCCTCCTCCCACCCCTGCCACCACTAAACGGAGCCCTGTGCTGCTCTCACCTTGGAATGGCGCCACCTGCTGGCAGTCAGACATCTGGCCACCGTTCATCTGCTCCATCTGCCTCTGCTTCTCCTGCAAGATGTGCAGACAAGTGTCACGCTGTTGCTCGTCACAGTCGCACTCACTCACTTGCGCTGTCACTCACTGCAGGGCTAACTAGGCCACACTGCTGCGCACACACGTTTGACTGCTTTATTTGAATCCACAATGAAACAAACACACGCACGCACACACACACACACACACAAATGCATGTGCAAATACACACACACACACACACACACACACACACACACACACACACACAAACACGCGCACACATTGTCAGTCATTATTATTCAATGTGAGGACATTGACAAAGGCAAACATTTCAGACAGAAGGGATTACAAAGATGACCGTACTGGCTCATTGCCAGGCTCACAGACAGACAGCCGGTGCCGGACTGACCTGTAGGAGCTGCTTCCTGATCAGCTGGTTCTTCAGCAGGTTGTAGCTGTTACCCTGGGCGGGGCGGGGCACAGTGGAGGGGTCCTGGAGTCGCGGCACCATCCCGGGACTCTGATCCTGAGGCACACAGGGACAGGTCAGAAGGGAACAGTAAAGAGCAATGTATCACCGTGTCAGGCTGTGCACAATTGATGGGCAGGTCCATTAACAAACCAATATATTACATTACAGACACTCAACAGATGCTCTTATACAGGGACTTTTACATGTTATCTATTTATAAAGCTGGATATTTACTAAGGCAATTCAGGTTAAGCACCTTGCCCAAGGGCACAAGAGCAGTCCTCACACACTGCTGCCAATACATTGATCACTAAAACTGCGTCCTGGCAGAGAACTTGGACAGCAGTGTTCAGAGAAGTGGCTGCAATGACGATAAATATATATAAATCCTGACAGAGTATAACAGATTGCTCCATGGTACTGAAGATAATAGGACAGAATGATGAAGAATGATGACCAAAAGGAATTGGAATAGCCCTAATAGAAAGACATGGTGGCAGAATATCGCCAAAACTCAGGGAATGTCAATAAAAGAATTTGACTGTGACAGGAGTAATTACATTTTAGCATTAAAGCCCAGTTTTGATGGGAAGAGCCAGAAACTTCATTCAAGATTGAGCACTACTGAACAAAGCACCAAAGGACCTCGAGCAAGCACAAGTCAACACTTCTGGTGAGGTGAATCAGTTCGAGCCGAATTCCCCAAATCTCACAGTGGACCAAAACAAAATGCCTTTGCCCTTTGTGACCCAGCCAGGCTTCCTTCCCTGAGAGCAGGCTGTAAATAACTGTGCCGGGCAGGTTCCCAGAGCCGCTAGCATTTGTTTGTGTTGGCTCCGGGGAGGCTGCTCCATCAGGCATTCTCACATGGAGAAGACTTCCTCCCTCTTCCTGAACCCCCACAATCCTCTCCTGCTTACAAACCCTTGTTGTCTCACTGCGGGTACATAATTCATGGGTCACCTAGCCTGGTTATACAACTGCAAGCTAAAAATAAAGGTAAAATGGAAAAAAAACTATTTCTCAAATGAAAAAAGGTGGAGAATGGAGGAATTTTTCAAGGCTTTTACATGAAACATAGATTAGACCTGCTCTGATCAATGGTCTTCTGCCCTGGCAATCAATAAAATGTTTTTTTTTTCTGCATTATGCACATGAGAATGCTGATTTGAGCTGATTTGATGACATACTCGCGTCCACCACAAATCCTGGATTTTCGATGCAGTTTTGAACTGTCCACAAGCCTTGATGCTCTTACACAAATTTCCGTATGTCCTGGGTGTCATAAGTTATGCGCGAATGGCCATGGCCACAAAATGACATCCCACTGGGAGTATTGCTGCTCACTGCAGTGGAAATGAATGACTTGTCAGCACTAGTGTTGGTAATGGCTATTGATCCCCTCCCTGGCCAGGCAGAATTGGAAAAGCACTGGAGAGGCGGGAGGGTGTATGTTTGTGTATTCTGAGCTTAAACCTGTCTGCTGTGTAAGACTGGCTCTTTCCGCCATTTCAGTGCACACCACACTACAGCATCCATCTTTCACGCAGCGTAAGAAATAATGGCAGAAAGCACATGGAGATATGAGTTCATTTGGGACCCGACACATCGCTTTATCATATTCTTGCCTCCCACCGCTTTGCCAAAAAATGACCCCAGGCACTCTCCACGATATGACACCACATGACACTACAGCGCCCTGGATGTACTGTCTGTCAGTTTTAGACACAAGAATGCGCGTCGCACCTACAAAACCTACGGCACGCAAGAGTGGCGCCGTCCTCCTTAGCTTTGCGTGTCCGCGTGGGCACGCGGGTGGTTGTCTGGTGAAGCGGCGCGGAGCTTCATAATAATATGACTAATTGTTCTGATGTTGTGCCCGCGGGCTGTTGTCACTGCAACATCCGACATTGGAAGCTTTTCTTCCGATCATAAATCTCTCCCGAACGGGGTCACTAAAACAACAATACAAAGGAATCCTGTCGAGTATAAAATAGGAGGCAGGAAAGAGAACACGGCTGGGGGACATGGAATTCCCCTTATACACTGCACATTGAAATTGTTTAGTTGGAATCTTGGAATCTCTCCCTGTGTTACATTGTAATACACCCGTTACATTACACATTAAAGGAAATCACATTAAATACAGTATAAATCAACATTCACGACAAATAGCCTGTCCTGCAATACGCCGTATTGTCTTCACAAAGAAATAACAAAGGCTTTAATTCATGAATTCATGAAATTTGGACACGTCTGTATTATTTATTACATTTATTATGTTATGTGTACTAATGATAGTACATACAGTGTTGATATTGAAAAATACAATCTTACAATGTGAATACAGGCTTTGTACTATGCCTCAAAGTTGGACCGAAGCCGGAGGTAAATTTCCGGGACCTGCAGGTCCACAAAGAGGTGCACCGTTGAAATTAAGAGATAATTCGGGCACTCCCTCTCCACAGGCAAAAAAATGGACATATTAATCCCGACTAGCCTCCTCTTAAGCAAGATCGTTCTTTCTTTATTTAATTTCTCTCTGCTTTAACCAAACGTTACGATCAATCAAGACAGACTGCTAGTGCTCACCAGACAAGGCGTTTGGAGGCTATAAAGCACCAGTCATATACAGTATATACAGTCGGCGCTCAAGAGCCCGGTATGAAAGGTAAAATTATCTCCATGAATATCGCACGCAGTGCTGCAGTCACAGCTGAGTATCTGCTCCATAAAACTACCCTGCGGTGCCGTTCAATTAAAAAGCTGTATTGAGAAAGTTGGCTCCCGTTCCCCTGTTTAAACCTTAAAATGTTAGTCTTACATTAATTATCACCGCTGCCCTCACCCCCGCATCAAGGTAGCGTTGAAACTGGACAGACAGAAAGATAGAATCAGTGGCTAGTTTCCTCCAGACTTGGGCGTCTTACAATTTTTTGCCTACTCCCCCTACGCTGTTTCCATCAGGACACTGAGACGATTGGCATCTTGTCAAACCCACACCCATTTATACAACGCGTGTATTTCACAAAGCCTGCCTAATCCGGTTCCCAGATATGTCTTACTAAGCATGGAAAAGCACCAGGACTGCTTCATCATCCGTACAATTGGCTACTGTTAACGCTAAATGCAGGCTTTGTTTTTAGCGGACACCCTTTTCTTGTTCAAGCCCTGGCGTGTAATTTCGCACCATTATCGTTAGATGGCGCCCCCGGATCCCCTCTTCCGCTCGCCAGCTCGCGCAGTACGTTCTCATTTGTACGGGGAGTGGGAAGGCACGCATCGTGTGCGGCCAGCGGCAAGAGCAGCGCTTATCTATTCGACGTGGGTGAATTCCAGCGTCTGCTCCTGTCACGCACGGACAGCCTGTCACCCTCCCTTCAGAACACAAGTCTCCAAATTAAACTAGGTGTTGTTCCATTAGAATCCCCGTCTCCTATTATTTTCACACAAGCGCAGACGGGGGACAATGGAAAGAACGCGCACTGTAGCCTAATAAAAATGATCACGAACGTCTAAGCGTATCTACTGGTGTATTTCAAATTGTGTGAGTGCAGAATGCTTGGACATTCTATTAAAGTGTTCCCAGCTTCCAAGGACCGCCCTGATCAGACGACATACATTGCAGTGAGCTCAATGACGTGCCAAAGTAAGCAGCAGCGCCAGATCTGTTGATGAAGCAGCTTTTCCTTTTTCCCCCTTTCGACAGCCAGCAAAACTACACGCCCCGCTACCTTCTCACGACAGCACAGCGAATACTTGGTATTGTTCCCTCATTTTCAAGTAACGCACGCATGTCTTCCCCGTGAGGCTGTGCGTGTTCTAATATTACAAGAATGTGTAAGCTTTTTTAGGTCTGGCTTTCAGTAAGAGGGGTTCTCCCTCTAACTTGATATGAACGCGTGAAATGAAACGCAAAACCGATTGTTTGGGAAGGTTTTAGCGATGTGTTGACTATATTTTATTATATTCAGACTGTATTTTGGCGTACGTTCAAACTCAAGAACTCAAAATTCTACAGTCCAACCAGCACAAGCCAAGAAAACGAAAATACCCCTTTCCGAAAGGGTCCCCAGGGAGGACGTTACTGCGCACTTGTCTGTTTAGCTACTGTAAACATTCAACAATAAAGAGTGCCACTTTCATAAATGAGTAACCACTTCAAACCTCTCACAACATGCCGTCTCGCTTCAACAGAAGGCTTTCCATCTCATGACTGCCGGGGCACTTTCCTCAGACACACAAAATACTATTGTGCTGAACTTTCCCGCGCACGCGATGATCACTCAGGTGGAAAAATCTAAGGGCATTGTTTATATTTTTAACTATACGGCTATACATTATTTATTGTTTGTACGTTTTTGGAATCTGAGGTGTGGTACGGAGACGCGACTAATGATCTCTATGCGAACTCCTCATTCCACAGGGTAGCCGTCGCTAATTTGCTTTCTGGTGCGTGCGTGCATCTCCTTCCCTCATTTTCCATTCCCTCCGACGCCGGGATTTAATGAGAAGTGGTAACACGCGCACGAACGCAGTCGATGTCTGCCCGCGTCAATCCTGCTCCCGGGAGATAGCCGCCGCCGCGACCGCTTCGTGTTACGCCTCGTTTCTGTTGTGCTTTGGCCACCGAGCGCCTGCCTTTGTTGCGAATGGATTTTGGCTATGGAGTAGGTGATCAGGATTACAAACGAGCGCGTCTGTTTTTCGGTTTCTTAAAAATTAAAGGGTGTCTTATGGATTTTGAAGACACACGCGTGCACGGAATATTATCTTCCACCAGGGCACCCTTTTTTATAAGGAACTGTAGCTTTATATTTGTGACTTGCAGTTGGTGTTTTCAAGAGCCACACAAAGTGCGCGTGTTGCAAGCCCACCACAGACACACCTTGCCCACACTTCTACATTTACAGCCTTTCCCACAGCGTGATTCAGCTGTTTGTCGTGCTCAACGGTGGCCTTGCGATAATTACCATCATTAGGGACACGTGACTTTCAAGACCGGTTCGCTTGTAAAAAGGGCAAAGCGACCATTCTTCAGCCGCAGGTCTCACGCTATGACCAACGAAAACACCGTGCCTCTCACTTATTACCAGCCTGCATGGGGTCACTCAAGGCAAGGCCTGGGAAATGGTGATAAAACCAGTGATGGGAGGATAATTGCCCACAGGCAAAAGCTGCTACAGGTGAAACGCTGACTTTCCCCCACACATGGCAGACTATCCCTCCTTCACTGCATCAGGTGGGTAAATCACCAGCAACTGCATTTGTGGCCACAAGGGCCTGTCAAGTGCAGCTTTTACGTCAAGTATTAATCAATTAGCAAACCAACCAGTCATTTGACTTCCTGTCCAAAACAATTACGGTGCAAAGTCGTAACGAAAAACGGTGACCAGCACTGGCATTCGAGAAACAGGACTTCTAATAGGTCGGAGACCCCATGGTAAACTGTTTGGCCCGGTCAATGTTAGGGTCTGCAATTATTTTTTTTCTCCATCTGTTCTCTTTCTCATAGATGCTGATGGGGCCCCTCATTGGTGTTGCAGTAATGAGGGCTGAGGCGCCTGTGGTCTCACTGTACTGTCCTCACAGCATTTCCGTAAACAGGAACGGCTTATATATAGTGAACTCCTTTCACCAGCTTGGAAGTTTAATTGCCATGGGAAACTGTGACTGCAGAGAGAGAGAGAGAGAGGGAGAGATAGAGTTAGAGAGAGAGGGAGAGACAGAGTTAGAGAGAGAGAGAGAGAGAGGGGAGGAGTGCGATAGAGAGGGAGAGCGGGAGGGGCACGCTAGGACAGGGGCCCAAACAGCAGCCCAGTTGGTGAGTACAGCTCGGCGTTTTTGCCGTGTTACTCTGCGCGACCTTGCTTCAAGCTCAGCGCCGGGGAAAAAAACTGGGACACAGAAGGGGGTGCTCTGCAAACAGGTTTCGGAGAGCTGGAGTGGATCCAGCTTTTCGGGAAGTGGCAGAACATTAGCATCTGATCACCGCTGTCCCATTTCCATTCCTGCTGTAGCACCGTACACACGCGTTCCAAGCACGGCTCACAAGAGCTAAGTAAGGTCTAGTCCTTTTATTCTTTAAGGACAGTTGTCTCAAGCTGTATTCTGTAACTTTATGTGTGCCTTTTGTAGTAGGGCAAAATTGTTGTGGAGTGATGAGAAAAAAAGGCTTCAGTATCCAGCAGGGTAGAAGAGCTTGACAAGCACAATTCTTCCGAAGTAATTAAGCACGCAACCAACATATAGAGCTCGCACCAGATTGCCTGTGACGCCGCGGTGACGTTCTGAGATTTGGGGGGGGGGCATGCGTCGTTCTCGCCCTGGATGGGGTGGCTCCACCTGACGTGACGCAGACAAGTTCTGCGGTGACGTCTGTGCGATGAGGCGGCCGCTCTGGCGCCAGCAGGGGGCACGACGTGGGGCGCGGGGGAGGGTAGGGGGCCGGGGGACGATAATGAATGTGACGCCTGACCTATTTCCAGAGCAGCGGATGGGTGCTGGGCCGTGCAGGGACTGGAGCCGCTCCACCACGCCAGCCCTGACCGGACGGCACTGCACGCCGGCAGGCATTCGGCAACGGGGCAACTGTAACCATGGCCCCTGGCAAGCTGACATCACCCCCCGCTCTCTTTCAGAGTCCCAGCCACTCTGGCTCAGGCACAAGACCCGGGACAAACAGACAGGGAGACAGATAGGTGGAGACTGACAGATGGACAAACAGAGAGGGACAGACATGCAGTTTAATAAACAAAGACAGACAGAGGAAGACATACAGTTTGACAAAGACAAACAGACAGAGAGACAGACATATACTTTGATAGAGACAATCAAAGGTAGATAGAGAAAGATGAAATTTGACAGAGACAGATGGGCAGAGAGACAGACAGACTTGCACTGCGACACAGGGACATAAGAAGGTAAGTGCAGAGTGCTTGCAGTCGGGCTGGCTCCCTCTCCCGACAGTGCAGTGCAGAGGAAGGGAGGCAGAGGCTCCCATGCCTGCCTCTTCCCTCCAGCCCTCGCCTCTTTGAAGCCTGTAAACTATCCTGGGCTCCTTTGAAACACTGCTCTGAATTCCCGCACTGTTACTGGCATACGCACCCCCACCCCTAATCCACTGCACTCTCCCACTATGGGCCAGACACACACACACACACACACACACACACACACACACACACATACAAAAATACCCCCACATGTACACACACATACACACACACACACACAGGCGCACACACACACACACACACATACAGCGCTTGCTTCAGCTCGCCGCTGATGAAAAGAATGTCTTGGCACAGGCGCGCTGCAGGTTGGTGAGACTGGGCAGTCCCTGAGAGGCGACTGAGCCGCAGGAAGGAGCCTCAGCAGCTGATCTCAGATCATTCTCAGATTATCACCTTTCGTCTGCACTCCCAGCAAGCGAGCACCGGGGCCCCGCTACACATCTCTGCACTCCACCTCTGGGCTTTCCATCCTACTCTTCTCCTTTACAAGCACAACAGGATTATGGTAAAACTTCTACTACTCTGCATGGTCTGCCAACAGTAGGACTATTCTGACAAATTACAGTGATTGTCACAATATGCTCCAATTGTCATGTCTGCTAATCCTCATGTCCAGCATGAGCTTTGCTCTGACCAGGGGTAATGGGAGATTGGTGGGTGTTGGTGACTTGGTGTAGTTCTGGCTGCTTGCGTTTGCATCCTATCCAATGGAATTCAGCTGCCGATCATGCCGGCGAGCCCGGTCATGTACCGCCGCCGCCGTTACAGAGCAAGCGCCGTTCTGTCGGATAAGGCCCCACTATGCGGGCCATTTTAATTAGAGCTGATTGCAGCTCTCAATGAGACTGAACAGAACAAAATGATCATTCCGGCAATGGCGTGTGGATATCCACCACCCAACCCCCGCCATCTCTCTGTCTACGCCTGCGCTTATCTGACAGATTTTTCTCATTTGCCCCCAATAAAGTGCAGGGCAGTTGTTTCCGCGAGAGCAGAGGTTAATGCGTTTGTGCTCTTCCTAAGCAATGCCTTCCATATCACCCCGGACTGATATCTCCTGCCATCTGTGAACTACCCCCCACACACACACACTCTCCTCCCTCCTCTCTCTCCCTGCTCTCCCTTTGGGCAAGGTCACTTGGGACGAGCTCAGCTTCTCCGCTCCGACAAAAGAGAGCATGTCCCGCTTCCAACGCTGAGGGACCGCTCTTGGCGTGAGAGACGCGATGCCCCCCCGTGCCTCGTCACGGCAACGTCACCGTGGTGTACGTCTCAGAGGCACGCGAACAGCCGCCTGCGCTTTCCGCGAACGAGCATTTAAGCATTGTGGCGCACGCACCTCGATAAACGCCCTTTGCCAAGGCGAACCAGCCCGTGGCTGTCAAAAGGGTTCACTTTAACGGTTTGCCCATGTTAACTGATCATTTGGTATGTTAACAACAACTGCTGAGTACCTGAGTACCTCAGTACCTGGCTACCCGGGTACAGATACAAAGGCCAAAATCAATGGCTGACACAAGCGATTACTGCTGTGTTGCTTGACCGCTTCACACGCTCACCCATCTCACCGATTTGGACAGGTCACAGTCGATGAATGCTTGTTTTTGACTTTCAAGGCTTTTCATGCACCATGGGCTCAAGCTGCCTTCTGCTATATAACCAAAAGGCCAAACACAAGCATCTATTTGTCTATGCATCTATTTTGTCTGCCTTTATGCAATGGTTTAATGTTTGAATTGTTGGAAATTTTTACAAACTCTTCAGAGGTCTTGATATCTCAAAACAGTTTAGGTATGTTTGGGTAGGGCACTCTCTAATGGCCAACAGAGGCAGACGTGTGTGTGTGTGTGTGTGTGTGTGTGTGTGTGTGTGTTGGGAGGGGGGTAAAGATGGAGAAAGAGGGGCAGTAATAGAGAGGAAGGAGACAGAAGGACACAGAGGAGAAAAGGTAGAGACAGAAATTGCTGGCACTGCTATTCTCTCCCTCTCTCTCTCTCTCTCTCTCCTCCCTCCCTCTCTCTCTACCATTGTCAACAGCTGTTGTTTCAAAGGGGAGAAAGAACCTCTTTCTTTGTTGCTTGGTGAACTCCTCTAGGGAGGGAGAGAGAGTGAGAGAAAGAAGAGAGGAAAAAAAGCTCCACTTTAAAACTGATCCAATTATACAATTCAGAAAACACCAAAAGGCAGATATTCACCCCCTACCCCAGCTGCCTCCCTTCTCTCTCTCTCTCTCTCTCTCACACACACACACACACACACACACACACACACACACACACACACACGCACGTTCATGCAGGCACGCACACACGCATGCGCTCACACACACACACTGTCTTCGCACATATTCATCAACACAAAGGATGTTTGCATTCTCACAGTGTCAAGGGAGCCACTGAATATTCAAAGAACATTCTTGTTGCGTGGAGGGAGGGGGGGTGGAGGTATGGTTCAGTGGGCTACAGTGTGCCTCTACAATGAAACAACTCCAAGGTTTATTCAGCTCATTTACAAAAGCATTAAGGGAACTGGACCAGAGAAAATACATTTAACGCATATGAATACAATTTAACTCCAGACTGTTATTGACAGTTGAAATGCACAACATGCATGAAGTTAACCTTATTGAATTAGATTTTCTCTTTCCAACATGCCTGAGATGCGTGTGCATTTTAATCCTGAAAAAGCTTCAGTGATTTAGAATACTCCAACCTCAGTTGGTTGTGGGTTCAAACCCCAGTGGCCTGACTTGTTTGGGTACTGCCATTTAAACATGGGCGGCATCCCAAAGACCCTGGCGATCCGGGCTGTACCTTGGCTGCCTGGGAACAGCCTGAGGCCTGTGTCCGGTATGGATCTGTGTGAGAGAGGAGATGAGCTGCATTCCTCCTCTCCTGCTTGTTTATCTAAGGGGGCTGTTAGGCCCAGGCATTTCCCCCTCTCGAGTGGGAACGGGGGTCGCTGCCTGGAGCCCTGCCGCAGGTGCGGGACAGAGATTACAATCCGCACCGGAAGCCACCGGCACAAATTTGTCGATCTTGGACTTAATGTGGAACAAAAGTGCCCTGCTGAACAAGAGGCTTCCCCAGGAGCTCAGATTAAAAATAAAAACACCTCTGCACTTTGAGTGGGCACCATGCCCACTTCCTCTTCTGTCTCCTGACAGTTTTATTCCCACAGAGGCTTCCGGCATGACATTGCAGCTATGCATTCCTACTCTGCTCTCTCTGTCCACTATTGTGGCTCACCATCACAACTACAAGGCTATTACCATTTACAATAAGCATAGCATTAAAATGAACAGCAGGAGTGTCACTGGCAATAATAATGGCGGTAATGGTGACCACGGTTGCATTGATAAGAGTGAGGGGAAGAACGCTGTTGTCATTGGCAGCTGAGCTGTGGCCAGGGTGGCCAGGGTGGCCAGGGAAAGGGTCCCGGCAGAGAGGAGGAATGTGGATGCACGCGTGAGTATACAAGCGCCCGCTCCCAAACACTGCTCTCATTGTGCGAAGACCATTAGAGAAAGGCTGGGCTGTATTAATTATTCATCCTCAATTTAGACAGAGGTCACTGAGAGAGAGAAATGGAGAGAGAGAGAGAGAGAGAGAGAAAAACAGGGAGAGAGAAGGAGAGAGGGAGGGAATAAGAAACCCCATTACTGTGAACACCTTCTCGGAGGGCCCAGGGGGTCTGAGAAATCAAGCAGAGATGCTCTAAACCTGACACTCCCCCCCCCCCAGCCCCCAACCACATCCCCCTATCCCTCCCCCTTCCCAGTATCCTCTGCAATGGTTGCTGTGGAGCAGAGCTCCAGCACTTCCTGGCCACAGAGCGGGGGGGGACAGAGAGTTGGGCTGAGCTGAGATCCATTTGAGCTGTGACACACCTCCCTCCCCCAGAGTCACCGCCACGCAAGCATCCAAAGCAGGGTCCCTTCCTTCATTATTCATCCAGGCCCCGCACTCACTCTCCATGCCACCTGACCCCAGGTTGAGCCTCAAGGGACGGAACCCTGGATTTACTCCCCTGCAGTTTCACCTGGAGGACCAGGCCAGGCCCTGGGTGCTGATCCAATGTGTTAAACCTAAGGCAGTCCCAGAGCCACAGTCACAGACCCGGTCCAGTCTTTTATTCCAACCTGCATGCAGTCAAGCTGTTCTGTTGCTGGTGATTGAGAGACACCTCGATATCGTCTATGTTTCCCTGAAGTAAGGTCGACCACCCGTTGCGCACAGAGT
Organism: Megalops atlanticus; assembly: GCA_019176425.1. NCBI lineage: Eukaryota > Metazoa > Chordata > Actinopteri > Elopiformes > Megalopidae > Megalops > Megalops atlanticus. The sequence goes on from CM032888.1 coordinate 7,586,968, forward strand.
GACCCTATTAAAACATACGTCACTGTGAGTGGCATATTGTGACAGCGATGTGTCTTACCCACGATGCAATGGGACACCCAGAGGACATCAGGAACTGGATATATCCACAAAAAGACAGGGGGTTTGCAATGCCAGGGTATTATAACCACTAGCTATGTACAAAAAAACCTATGATAAATACATTTATCATTGATAAAAATAAATTTAAACCACTTTTAATTGCTTTTTGTTATCGCTTCTAAAGAGCATAGTAGAACTTCATGACTATCCTCTCGAATTCAGAGATCCATCTATTATTTTGATGCACAAAGCCTTCATTTTCTGAAGCATGTCTGAAATAATGTCTGAAGCACAGTGCCCCTGCTTAACCGGCCTAGACGCAGAAATTACACTCAAGGAAGGGGAGGAAATCGAAAGGCCTCCACTTAAAAAGGCTATCATCTGCCCCTAGGCCGAAGCCGAAACGTCAGGTCCTAATCTCCTCTCTGCTGCGCTGCTCCATCGCCTCTGCTGTGGCTACCTCACTCCCATATGCCCCCTGGCAACACATGGTAATCCTGGCTGAATTAGGTTAATGCTGCGGATTCCTCGGAACAAACAATATGTTTACATTCCACCGTCTAATCACGTAATGTTGTTTACAGGCAAACGCTGGCTGTCCGTTTTAGACACCTCCCCCGCACATATCGTCCTTTATGAAACCGATTTGGTATTTTCCTCACCCTCTGTCATACGTGTCGCTTCTGTGGATCACGAGGGTGAAGCAAGGATATGTGGCGATTAAACATCTGCGCCGTGCGTTAATCCATTTTTATTATTCCACTTCCAAGGCGATGCTCCCAACCCTTAGCGTTGATAATTACAGACTAGAAACTGCGCACAAAAAGTACCAAAATAGAGACATCTGTAATGACTGTCCTGATGTCACTCACAACAAAAATGACTGCAAAGACAGTAAAAGTAATTATTCCTAGTATTTTTCTATCATTATTTGTTAATGGCCTCTCTCAGACCTGATAATTGCTTTTTTTCCCCCAAAAGTGAGAGACTCATCATTCAGATGAGACTTCAGAGAAAATATGACGAACACTCCGCATCTTTATCACATCTTTATTCAGACGGAGAAAAAGATCAAACCAACACAAACAGCTGCTGTTACACGCCAGGCACTGCCAGCCTGTTTGCTGTATGCATTGCAGAGTGACTTGGAGTGCAGTGTGAACGCAAACACTTACTATGACACAGCAAATTTGCCTTGAAGATTTACGCACGATACACTTAGTCAGTTCATTTCTCTTAACTGGTGCAATGCACATGCTGTGTGTTGCTCAAGTACACAGGAGCAGTGCCCAGCCCCGCTCTTTACCCACGGGTCCGGTGCACTAACCTTCACACCACACTGCTAGTTTACTGACGGGAGAAGTCGACGCCCTTTTGCATCACGTCCAGCCAATTGCAGGGCTCCACTGACAAGCACACGCCCAGCGCTGTCAGACAAATGACTTCCAAACACAAAACCACATTGTTATGGCTAGTCTTTAAGGAGCTGTTGAAACTAGTTTGTTTTCCACGTATTTTTCCTTGTTTTCCCCCTTTCAAGACGCTGAGTTCTGCCTCGATGGATCCTTAGCCCTTTCTGTCAGAGCTGCTCCGTTCTGAAATATTTTGCATTAGTATTATATGCCTGTAGCTTTTTAAAGTGACAAGCATGTAAGTGCCTGTGTAAGCTTGTGTGTGCGTGTGTTTCATTGTTTGTACGTATGTGTGTGTCTGTGTGTGTAGGTGTGGTGATACCAGGTCTCCAGATCTATGCCCCAAAACACAGACAAACACACATGAACACTCACACAATCATGCTCAAACACACGTACACGCACCTGCATCTAACCTGGTTTTATAGAAACAGTATTTAGACCCGCTTGAGGCCTTTTACTTGCGTAACTGTGCCAATAACTGAAACTTGACCCTCGCGGGCTAGACTCTCAGACAGCCAAAAGCTGCTGTTAAAAAAAGGACTTCCACTGCTCCAATCAGCAAAATGCCAAATTATCACCCCTTTTCTTTGTGACTCTGCCCAGCATTGCAGTGCAGACAGAAGTTCTGTGTCCTGTCAGAAGCCTCTCAGTACCACAGTGCTTCCCTGCCTCCAGTTTGGCTGTGCCAGGAACAACCTGCGGTTGGCTCCCCCACCAAAACAAACGCTCTGCTGGGGGAACTTGTGAGAGGGAGACCTCGATGGGGCTTAGCTGCTCAAGCAAGTAAGTGTGCAGCGGCCAAGGCCCCAGGCTGCTGATCGGATTGCACTGCGGGTACAAGTCCCAGGTGGGGCAACTTCACTGCAGCTTTTGCGCGATCAATATCATTATCTATTTGCTTAAGACAACACTTCCCTATTCAGTACGGCACTCTGCAGTTTGCTCTCTGTCTTCTTCCTGTATGGAGGATGGGAAGACTGCCCTGAGGAGAGTGAGACAGCTACCCCCAACCCCGCCACCGGGCTTCTGGGCTTCAGAAGGCAAGATGACAAAAGACAACAAACTGCCTTCCGCGTCTGTCAGGCTGACTGCATGGAAGATGTGTAAAGGCAAACCTGTGTGAATATATTAACCACCTTCACCGGGGAAAGGCCCAATTCAGCACCGGGGAGCCGTTTTTGCGCGAGGGGGTGGGGAGGACTCCGGGGAGGGTGACGGGCCGGTGTGGGGGAGCAACTCGGAGTGGGACAAATGGCGGTCGGGGTGGCGCGGGGGCAGCGGCTGCTAACGTAATGGATGGATCTGCACTCGCGAAGGACACTTGCGGCGCCCGCCACCTCCGACAAACCCCTGTGTGCTGTGTCTGTGATCGCGTATAATGATTTAAAGAGCAGAGACCGACGCCAAACATCACATACACAACAGAATCTTAAGAGGGTTTGAGCCAATCATAGGTCACATAAACAGCAGAATTATCAGAAAGTTTGAGCCAATCAGATGGCCTTGTGTAGTTCCCGTGCCCTGGGTTCCATGTTGGCGAGATTGCCTTCCAAGAAAACTGTCATTTTTTAGATCTATAAAGGGGCATGGTTAAGCGCATTTGAATGCAATTACTTCAAAAACTATGATCAGAGAGATCAGGCAGCTTTTGTCAGCATGAGTACAGAGCATTTCTGAGAGCATTTCTATGAGAAGTTTTGTTTTTTAATGTTTGGGGTGATGTGATTTGACTTTGGTCCAAAAAGACTGCTCAGCAAAATAAAGTCCCACATATGTGAAGGCATATCATTTGTAAAACAGCTTCAACAGTTGAACCTCCATATACCATATGCTGAGATAACTCAAATGCTGAACTATTTATAGCTGTGTCAATTTACTCAAAGACAAAGGATACTGCTACATTAATATCATCATAAATCCATGGTACTATATAAACAATTTAATAACTCATTGAACACTTACAAGCCACAGAATGCGGAGTAAAATATTGATCCAGTGATAGTTATGAACGAGGCGATAAAATCAAATGGCTTGCAACAAGAACTGTATTCATCATACTGTAACTGGAGGCTAAAATACTCGGAACTGTATTAATAAAGATATGATTTTTTTGCAAGTGGTATAATTACTGAAAACATTACAATATGCATTATTTCCCCTCACATGAGCCAAAAAAGCCAAAAAAACCAACAAAAAACAAACAAAAAAAAAACAAAAAAAGTGTGGTTCACAGTTAACTTGCTGTTTTGTTTAGGTGTTGTCTGCTTCACAAGTAAGTGTCAGCATCCTCTACATAACTAATCAGGAGAAATGTAAATGAACTTTCCTATTCTCTTCTAGTCATTGTCCTCTTTTTGGTTTAATTTTTCACCTTTTTCCCAAGGTGGTAATCACCAGACTTCTTTGCCATGCCTTCATTTTGCAATGTTAGGCAGAAATAATTGAATATTTTAACAAATACCATAAACCTTGCCTCTTGCTTTTCCACAGTAGCACTCTTGGTATTTCATGCTTGAAACGGCATGCTCTTCCAAAACTGAGAGATGACTTAATGCATTGTGGTATTTCTTTGTTTGCTGCAGATACCAAGCACATATGAACTGTAATTACATAGCAAAACATGCAATTTAGATCAAATATGAGAATTTTCACACAACATAAGTAGGAGTGATAAAATTGAAGGGTGTGGCCAAATATTTCGGCATTACTGACTTGCTGCTGTTCCCCTCTCTCTTCAGGATAGCAAGTTACATAAGCAGGTCAGTGAGGGATTGGACCGGCAGGGAGACCAGGGCTTTTGTTTTGTTTTTTTGTTTTCTTTTTCTCTCATTTGGAAAGCCTCCCCCGACCACAGGAAATCCAAGTAATGTTTGCTATGCGACTCCTATTGCTGTCAAAAACAAATTGTGTTTTTATTTTTTTGGCCCTCATCCCTGGAACAAAGCCAGTGACCTCTAACTCCTAATTCCAATACGTGATCAGGGCTAGTGGGATTGTGTGTGTGTGTGTGTGTGTGTGTGTGTGTGTGTGTGTGTGTGTGTGTGTGTGTGTGTGTGTGTGTGTGTGTGTGTACAGTGTGTGTGTGTTTCTGTGTGTAAGTTAGTGTGACTGTCTTTTCGTATCAGTCGGTCAGTACGTGTGAGTGTGTTTTGCTTGTGACTACCTACTTGTGTGTCTGTCACAGAGGCTGTATGTGTGTGTGTGTGAGTGTGTGTTGTTTGTGTGCCTATCTGTGTGTCTGACACACAGCCTGTGTGTGTGTGTGTACCCCCCCGTCCGCTGCTCCCAGAACTCCGTCGCCAAGACTGCCTGTCTGAGTCTGTCTGCCTCCTTTCTGTCTCTGTCTCTCCACCGCCCCCCTTTCTCTCCCTCTCTCTCCATTTCCCTCTCTCCCAGTCCCCCTCCCCTTCCCTCTCTTCCTCTGCAAAGGCTGAGAAATAAAGTGACAGAATTAAATATGAGCTGCCTTCAGTAATCAGGGAGCCTGGAGTTCAAGAGAGAAAGAAAGGACAAAGGAGCAGAGGCAGAGGAAAGAAAGGGAGAGAGAGAGAGAGAGAAAGAGAGAGAGAGAGAGAGAGACAGACAAAAGGACAGAAATGAAAGAGGGAGGAGGATCCAGTCAATGGTGGTCAGTGAATTCTCAGTGCAGGTATATGTAATCTATTGTGCTGTTGACTTGACAGCAATGATTGAAGACTTTCAGAAACAAAACTACATTAGCTCTGGGGCAGGAGCGTGTGTGTGTGTATCTGCGCATGGTCTGTGGCAATGTGTGTACTACGTTATAGACATACGCATATCTGTCAATATTTGTGTATCAGTGTGTGTTTGTACGGTTCCAGTTCCCACAGGAAGTAGTGCAGTAGCTGTCTCACCCTCCTTATGAAAACGCTGGCGGGTTTGTGTTAAGAATCCGCCTGCACCAGTATCCCCACCTCACCCCCCTGCCCCGCCCCCCTCTCTCTTCCTCTCCAAATAAAAGCTCAGGGAGCTAAAGAAAGCCGCTGACACGGGCTCCTCTCCTGCCCTGAGCAACACACACTCCACCCTGAACACCGCTGTCCACCTCACACACTAGACACATAATTCCCACAGACATACAACACTCCACCCTTAACACTGCCCTCCACCTTATATATTACAGTATTCCCACACACATAAACAACTCCACATTGAACACTGCTCCACACCTCATATAACAAATACAGTACTCCCACACACATACATGACTCAACACTAGCCTGAACACTGCTCTCTACTGTGTACATTGAACTCAGCATTCCCCCACACATACACCACCCTGAACTCTGTTACCCACCTCACAGACTGAAAGAATCAGCTCTGTAACCACACACACACACAAACACACACACACACACACACACACACACACACACACCCCGTTGCTTCGCCGTCAGCTCTGTTCTCTGTCCCCATATGACAGCGCGGAGCTCGGCAGAAGCCTGCTGCCGACACTTCAAACAGGCGCAGTATCAGAGCGGAGGGGTAACGCGCTGAGAGCTGCACCTCCTCCCAGCACAAGAGCCCTCCACATGACCAGCCGCGCGTCAGACCCAGACAGAGAGACCGGGAGGCCCGCGGGAGGCTCCAGACTACCCCCGTGCCTCCCCTCCGACACGTCCCTCGGGGGAACTCCCTAACAACCGGCCCGTTTATCTGGCGCGGAGACGTGCTCAAAGGGGCTCACTGTGCTCCCGGGCCCTTGGCAGGAGCGCATCCTTGTTTTCCACGTGTCCCCCCCCCCAACGGACCGAGCGGAGGCGGACTTTTTCGAGCCCGCCAGGCGGGGGCGGTCCGTCTGGCCACAGGTTTACGGGTGACCTGCAAGAGGGCAGCGCTCTCCAGCTGAGAGGCCGGGGGTTGGAGGGGGAGGCGACCCGGGGAGGGATGGCGCCGGGTTGGAACCAGAGCTCCCACCGGGGTCCACCACCGCAACGCCGGAGATGGTCACCGGCGGGTCATCCCGCTCCACGCGGTCTGCTCTGGGTTTCACAGAACAAACAAAACCGCGTTCCATTACGGTCAATGCTGTTCCTGTTCCACGTTATGTCCTTGCTGTTACTATGTGACATTTGCCTGCTGAAAGATCACCCATGTTGGGCAGAATTCTCCTGCATGCTGAGTTGTACCCAACTTGGGTAGGGATGGCACCGGTAGCCATGCAGACCAACCCATAGGCCCGTCCTGGAATGTCTCACTTTACGTGATCCTAAATCGAGCCACGAAGAGAAATTTGCAGCTATCACGAACAAATCTCGGCGGGCAGCCTGTGGATCGGGAGCAGTGTTAGGAGCAGTGCTGCAGTATCTCGCTTGCTCCGTCTTGTCTCGCTCGTCCCCTGGGCTACGCTGAACAGGGTGCTGCTCTTAATGTGCTCTGTGATGGAGTGCAGTGTAAAGCAGGCAGGCACGAGGCTCCCAGCTATGAGTGCTGTCTTTCCCTCAATACCGCACCTCAGGACCCCAACTCACAGCTCAGACTAAAACCATGTGTTTACTTCACGTGTTATAAGCCTAACGCTAACTCCCCTAACGCTAACCCTAAACGTAATGAGTCGAGGTAAACAGACTTGCACTGTGATGACTGATTTTGAAAGAATCAATTCAGAAATTGAAAGGATACAAACATAACCCTAAAGTCACAGTGTACATGGGTTCATCCTGAAAAAAATTGCACCTGAACACCCAGGCTGTGTTTCAGGGTGTCGAGCTGGGAAGATTCCATCTGAAGTCATCTGATTGGCTCACCCCATTCAGCCAATCAAAACCAGCAGATCTGGGGTGGAATTCTGTGTGGCACGATGCCCCAAAAGGGGGACCATAAACACGCGCACACGTGTACAGGATCACAGAAGAACTCACACACAATCACACAGACACACGTGCGCGCACACTGATGTGGACACATGCGTGTGCGGATATATCGGGGGAGGCTGACCCACTTAGGGGGGAATTTAAAATGTTAAAATCAGAAGTGGTTCAGCTGAGGACGAAATGGAAACAAGGTTACTCCTGCACTCCCCACTGTGAAGGATTCTGGCTGCAAGTCACAATGGGGGGGTGTTGCAGCAGATTCAACCCCCTTTTTCCCATTCCCTCCTTTCAGCCTTGGAGGAAGGACAGAGCAGCAGACAGAGACGGAGAGAGAGAGATAGAGGGGGGATGTATGTGGGGAGACAGAGTCAGAGACTCGACAGCGTGTGGCGCGTGTGGTGTGTGTGTGTGCTTGCCCCCTGGGGTTGGCGCTGCAGCCACCCTTGAATGCCCCCCAATAGGATGGCCTGGAAAGTTAAACTTCACCCCCCACCCCCAGCCGCGTACATGCTGACTCGCATATGCTGTGTACACAGAAAAACACATGGCTGTCGCCACGACAACTCTCAAAATACTCCGCCTCACTGACACGTTCCTCCAGTGGTGCGCAAGCCAAGGGCTCGTGGACTTCACCAGGGTTATAAAACTCCCACACAGAGGTGAGCTTGTGTCTCCCTGCAAGGCAAGCAGGAGCCAAGCACACTTTACTTTTTGTGTATGTGTTAGAGTGTGCTCGAGTGTGTGTGCGTGTGTGTCGGTATGTGTGTGTGTCTATGTCTGTGTAACAGAAAGAGAAAGAGAGTGTGTGTGTGTCTATGTCTGTGTAACAGAAGGAGAGAGAGAAAGAAAGAGAAACAGAGAGTGTGTGTGTGTGTGTCTATGTAACAGAGAGAGTGTGTGTGTGTTTGCATGTCCATGTTTGTGTAACAGAGAGAGAGGGAGTGTGTGTGTATGTGTGTGTGTGTGTGTGTGTGTGTGTGGGTGGGTGGGTGAAACAGAGACAGTGGGGGCATGTATGTTTGTGAGAGTGTGTATGCTCCTCTTTTCACAGCTGCACAACCTTCTGACTGTACCTCGCCCCCTCCAAACATGGCCACCATTACCACCCTTCCTCCTCAGCTTGGAGGAAACACACTGACTCGTCACAACAAGAAAGAGGAGAGAAAGAGAGGGGGAGGAGGGAGTGAGAGTGAGAGGGCAAGGGAACACATGAAAGCACTGAGAGAGTTAAGAGTGGGAAAGTGAGAGTGAGCGTAAGTGGCGGGCCCTTGACCTGAACGCAGGCGCGATGGGATTTGCAAAACCTCTATGTCGGAACTTCGCCCTCCGCTGGCGCGAAATCCCAGTCTAACACACGGGAGGAGCAGGTCGTCATGCTCTGGGGCACAGACAACTGCCGAACCACTATTGGTGAATGCTGGCATGAGAGACAGAGAGAGAGACAGAGAGAGAGGCTGGAGCACACAGCAAACGAGCAGAGTCAGAGCGTGTGAGGAACCAGACGGCCTGCGTGGGCATCCGAAAAGGCATTTCCACTTGAGAGGGGGGGATTCCCGCTCTGCGTCAAACCATCAACGAAGACAGACTGCTGCCAGGAAGGCAGAGCCAGATAACGGAGTTCGAACAAGAACACAAACAACACTCCTGTTTACTGGCTTTGCTTTGCTCGCGCTTTCACTGCGGATTGCTTCCACAGAACGGTGAGCGCTCCTTCCGTTATGCGAAAACGGGAGGTTGTGGCTTTCCTCTGAAGCGAAATTTGTTTTCTCAGTTTTAAAATCCAAAAGGCTCCACCAGCCTTTAGAGACAAGCCCGATGTTTGCAATTGCCTGCCAGGTTGGCAAGGTGCTGTAAGCAACAGTATAACCACAACGCCTTTGTAAAATTTAGAACAATAATCCAAATCTAAAACATCATATTACCAAAAATGGCTAAGTTAATAACGGACCGGCTTTCTCACGCTCTCTGGTGTCTCGAGGGCAGAGTGTGCGCCCTCTCTGGTGCGCACTCTACAACATATTCCTCTAATGCAGAGTCTGGTTTTCACCAAGCTTCTGCCAGTTTGCCATTTGTGCAAGAGAGGCAGGAGGCCCCCCGGGTGAGCGTGAACACAGGTCAAAGGGTGAACCACAATGACTCTGCTATTTATTGCAGGAGAAAAAAAAGAAAGAAGTGAAACGTTCAAAAAAACTCGGTTTCCCCTTTTTGCTGCTCTCCAGCCGTGAAGCTTCGGCGTTCAAACGCATGCAAATGCGCTGCTTGAAGGGCTTCTTTTAGTCACTCGGGGGCGAATCGCTTCCTGTTTACTCCAAATCAGGACCGAGGCCTACCAACCTTATTGCTTTCTCTCCAACACAAACCCCTCAACCTGGCGATGTTTGCTTTTGTAGGCCATTGGAGACAAATTGCTTCTGTTTAGCAGTCCCGGAATTTGCATACACGCAAGTAAAGTGGTGCATATGTGCAGACACACACACTGACTGACGTAAAAAAAAAACATGCAGCCACTGTTACACACAAACAGAGGAGGTAGGCCCCATCTGAAATAACTGAAAGGCAAAGAAAGTTGTAAGTTCAGCAGAGCCCCACCTCTCTGTTAGATGGGGGAGGGAATCGGTAGACTCCAGGGGCGGGGGAGGAGGGGAAGAGAGGGAGATGGAGGGATGATGGAGAGTGAGGTGGGGGGGTGTAAACTGAGGGGCCCCTTTAGCCTTCAGTCACTACTGCCAAGAGGCCAAACCAACCACCCCCCACCCCCCACCCAAATTCATTATCCTTTATTGGGCTGATGAAAGAGAGCTGCTGGCTGAAAGGGGTGGTCCCTGCCTTCAAACGCACCGACAGGAGGGAACGCTGCCGCGGCGCTTTGAAACCAAACCCTCACTCTCTCTCTCCCTCTCTCCGTCTCTCTCCCTCTCTCTGTCTCTCTCTCATTCTCTCTCCCTATTTCTCTCTCACTCGATCGCTCACATTCACATACGCATAATCACACACACATAGAAATAAAGTGTACTCAGTATATAAAAGTATAAAAGTATTTAAAATTGGAATTACCAAACAACACATCATAAAGATGTACTTTTGGCTTGTGGCAGGAGTGGGTTGGGGGGAAGGGGGTAGTCTGGTGGAGGGTGGAGGTGGAAAATGAGAATTCCTCCATTAATTGGAATGCTTCAGGCCCCTCCAGCCCTGCAACACACACTCTTGTAAAACCCCTCTCTCAGGAATTCTCAGCAGCTCCCTCTGCTTTCATTAAGAGGCCCTTCTGGAGCGCTGGGCGAGCAACAGTGTAGAGACCTGCTCCCAGTCCCCCCAACACAGCTCCACACAGGGCCTCTCCCCCAGCACCGCTTTCGCACTGGGCCCCCTCGCGAAGCTCTGGACTGGGCCCCCACGCGCAGCTCTGAACCGGGCCCCCACGCGCAGCTCTGAACCGGGCCTCCCTGGTCCAGCTCCGTGCTGGGACTCCCGTCATTCCACGGGGCACTACGACCACAGCTTCTCAAACCGCAGCAGGAAGCTTGGCTTCTCAATGTGTCAATGTTACACCTCAGCTCCAGGGCAAAGCAGTATAATAGAGCCCCCACCTACCTCTACACCTGGGATGTGAACCTACACAACCAACCAACCCCTCCCCCTCCTCTGCCAGAAGCTGAGAATCCTGACCCACTATTACACACACGCTCGGACACACACAAACACACGAGTGCACACACACACACACACACACACACACACACACACACACACACACACGAGTGCACACACACACACACACACACACACCTCTTTTGTAAGTGCTTACAAACACACACAGACTTTCCCTCTTAAAGGAACAAAGCATGCAGGCTGACAGCTCAGGTTCCTGGCGAGGGTCCAGGCTAATGCTCATGGCTGTTGTCATTAATGAGTGACTGTGATTGGTGTTATCCTTAATGAGTGACTGGCGAGGACATAAGCAAACTGTGTCCTGGGGTCAGGAGAGCAACTTTGGCACTGCAGCGTCTTGCACAATTGTTTTGGGGAGGGCGTCTCTATGACAACCATGTCCGTGAGGTCAGTCACACTCAGGGGGTGGGGGGAGGGGGAGAAAGACGGGGAGAGAAGCCTCACACAAAAAAAGAAGATAATATTCAGTGAGTTGTTTTAACTTGGGGGATTTTGATGATCTTTTCCTATGGTTATGTTGGCTTTACTTTTTGCTATGTGAACAAACAGTTGGAAAAGTCCCCTAAAGATAGCTTTTTCCATTGTTATCACCATGATCATAATTGCTGCCTCTGGTGTAATACACTCAGTTTTTTTCATATTTCATACAACTATACAAACTTATACATATTTTTTCACTATGTTTACGACAGGGTCTGCTTTAAGCTATGTAGTCAAGCATGTATGTTATGAAGTGCTGCTAATGGTGTTCTTGTGTGTGTGTGTGTGAGTGTGTTCTCATCTAACTGCAGCCATTCTCCATCCACAGTGACCCTGCCCCCACACTCTCTGACCTTCACCTTCCCAACCCCCGACTTCTCTTTCCTAAAGACCTGCAGCGCACACTCCTTGCTTTCTCCCTCCCCCCTCTCCCCTCCCTCTCTCTCTCTTTCTCACACTCTTTCACTCAGGGACTACTACAAAGTTCCCACTAATACCAGCGCCAGCCAAGAACAGAGTAAGAAAATACTGGAGAAACCCAGAATGCCCTCTCTTGTTGGCTTTCGTCCGCCATTGGGATTTGGTCCAAAATGCAGCTCTGCCACAGAGCTCCTTTCTCAAGGACAATGTGACAAAACTGCGCCTCTGCTTTCATGGCATAAGAACGCAGGGGCCCTTTTGGGGTGCTCAAACAGTCCACAACAATTCAAAAAAAGGCGCACAAAAAAAACATGGCAGACCACAAAGACTGAGGAAATGTCACTCAATTTCTGCCCCATCTGGCAACCACAAGCAGCTGCAGGGAGAAGGAGGTATGGATGGTGACGAGGGTTGCCATGTCTGCGGCTGTCTGTGTAAGGGAGGTTCCAGATGAGGCAGGCTGAGTGACAGGTGTCTATTGGAACTCACCGCTCGGTTGTGGGGCGCCATCCCGCCCGGCTGGAGGTTCCTCTGCATGCGCTGCTGGAGGAGCTGCGTGTGTGCCGCGCCGCCAACAGGGGGCGCCGGCTGCATGCTCGGCCCCGGGTAGTGGCTCAGGGAGCCCTGCCCCGGGGGGGCCAGGGGGCCCAGTTTTTGAGCGGGCGGCTCGGGGTCGAAGTGCCGCAGGGGCTTGGTGTTGTTGAAGGAGTAGGGGTCCTGGCCCTGGTGAGTGGCGGGGGGAAGCTGCGCCGGCGGCTGGGACTGCGCAGTCGGCTGTCCTTGCTGCTGCTGCTGCTGCATGAGGAGCTTGAGGCTGCTGGGCTGGCTGGAGGTCATGGCCTTGAACAGCTGGCTGGCCATGTTGCCCGACCCGTTCAGCTGCTGTGGTGGCTGCTGCTGCTGCACTGTGGGGCTGGAGTGCTTGTCCGTCCTGTAAGGAGGCGAGGGCCGTGTGGTCCCTGACGCGGGCGGCATGCTGGGAAGGAAGTTGGCCTGGGAGCTCTGGCCGGTGCCGCTGCCCCCTCCGCCACCGCCGCCTCCCCCGCCCGTGGGGGCGTTGCTGGGCAGCAGGGTGCTCTGGGGGCTGAAGGGGGGCTGGGCCAGGGCGGGGCTGGCCAGCTTCTCCGGGCGGTAGGGCGGGGAGGGGCCGGCGGACGGAGCGGGGGCCATGCTGGAGATAAGTGAGCTCTGGGGGCTCTGGATGCTGCCGGCGGGGCTGAAGGGCTGCTGATGGGGGGAGGAGCTGGGCAGCTTCTCATTGGGCCGGTACGGTGGCGATGGGCCGGCCCAGGGGGATGCCCCCGGCGGGGGCGGGGCCGCGCCGGAGGACAGGTGCTTGCTGTTGGACGCCATCTGCTGCAGCTGCTGGGCCCGGGACACCTCGTGCCATGTAGAGCCGGCCCGGTTGGACAGCGCCGCCGACAGCATGGGGGAGCGGGCCTGGTTCTGGCTCTGGGTGGAGGAGGACAGGGGGGAGGCCGAGAGGGGGGACGGCACAGGTTTGGCGGGGTGGGGCGCAGAGTAGGGGGCCCCCACTGGACTAGGGCCTACCTGAGGGGAGCCGGCGGCCGGGGCCTGTGTGAAGCCTGGGGAGCGGGTGAGGTGGCTCTCCAGGTGGGAGGGCCTCTGCGGGGAGCGCTTCGGCGTGCCGCTGCCCTCCGGGTGCATGAACCCGCCCCCGCCGCCCGTCTGCTCGTCACCCTTGTTCCCGAGGATCTTCTCAATGTCCAGCTCGGAGAGGGACGGGTCGGGGTTCTTGGTCAGCTCGTCCAGGATGTCCTGCAGCTCCTGCTCCACCGAGGGAGCGGAGCTGCTCCCGTTGGGGTTGAAGGAGGGCATCATGCCCCCGTGTGGGGGTCCTCCTCCACCTCCTGTGGCTGTGCCGGGGCTGGCTTTGGGGGGCATGGCGTACGGGGACCCCAGGCCATTGTTATTCAGACCATTGCCCTCCAGAACGCCCCCGTGGCCTCCCACCCCGGGCCCCGAGGAGTAGGGCGGGTGCTGGAAGCCGGGCCCCATGGCCAGAGTGACGTCCTCCAGGCAGAGGCGCTTGCCGTTTCCCTGGATCATGGGGCTTTCGGAGACGCCGTTCACCTCTCCCGAGTTCTCGGCCGAAGCCAGCTTCCTCTTCACCGATCCAGGCAGCTGCGGGGAGAAACACGGTGTTAATGCCACGCGCCCGACAGCTAAAGCAACTTGAGACAATCACAACACATGATATCTCCTGCTTTGGACAAGCGTGCCACGTTAGTAACTTTGTCTCAAACCCTAATGCTTCTGCTGCGGCTTGTGTGTGTGCGGACGTGGCAGTACGGTTTGAGCAGGTCCTTGCAATGCACCACTGGTCTATTGAGATCTCATGGCCCCGTGAGTGGCCTGGTTTCTGCATTCAGCTCTAGTCCTCTCCACACACCCAGCGCACTGGTGCCAGGAGTGGGATCACTCGCCCAGCTTGTTTGTATTACTCCCTTCCACGTGACATCACGTTTATGATCTGCTCCAGATATCGCCATCCAGCGCATATCACCATATATGCACTTCCAGTACAGCTTGGATTTCTGACCACTACAGAAAACCCCTCCACACAACAGCACCGTGAACTCAAGCCGGCTACAGTCAATAGTCAGTGTCCATTAGAGAACTGTAGCATCGCTTTCACATGGACCAAGACCCGTCTCTCAAAGGAAGCTACACATGGCTTGCACGACAGCTGTTCCCATAAATATAACATTTCCAAAAAGCAAAAAACAAAAAGATGAGAAGAAGTTGAAAAGGGCGGCCAGCACCTGGCCTTGGGAACACATCTGCGGGCCTAATCTCTAAACAGTACCGAATCAAAAATAATAAATACCATAAACGGATTTTTATATAACGCTGCACAGCTGAAATGCTCAGTTTAACAGGGAAACTGAGATGAAAAATGTTACCACAGCTGAATCTCAAAGGTCATAATCCAGGGAGGTTTCACAGAGAAGCTTGGATTTTCACCATTGACATAAACAAACGCGGGCACTTGTATCCAGTGATGCACCATCCATAAAAAAATTGCAGCTGGCACCAATAATATTTTGCCTCTGGGGGAAAGCGCGCTGTCCTACTTGGAATTTCAGGACATGGAGGACCCTCACTGTAATGACACGACCGATACAGCATCACCAGGGATTATCTGCTCTAGGACTCTTAACTGGACATTCTCTCAAACCCTAATAAGCACTAATCCCCTATTTATGTTAATTTAGATAAGTGATCTCAGGACAAATGGAGGCAGGATAAGGCGAAATGCAGTATGTAGTATGTTAGCGCCCACACACACACACACACACACACACACACGCACGCACGCACGCACAGTTATGTCACATTTCTCATGATGGAATCCTCTCCTCCATGGTGAGAACATCCTGCCACTCTTATACTGTAATCCCAGTGCTATTTGTTCGTGTGTCCCCATGGAAGCCACCACTGACGCCCAACTGCCTTTCAGAACCGGCGTTCAGTTTCACATCTCTAAGCATATCTTGTATCTCCCTTTAGAAAAACCTAGGGAGAATTATGTAGTCTGACCATATATGTACATGATGACACATATCCTTCCCACCACACACACACACACACACACACACACACACACACACACACACACGCAGACAGCAGGACTCAGACATTTCCCTCAGTATCATAACAGACTCAGGAGTGAGGGACAGACACTGGGGATGGGGGGATGGGGGAGGTGTTTGGAAGTTTGGAACTCTGAGCAGTTTTAAAGCCGCTGAAAATTCTTCACAATCCACTCTGCTTAGACTAAAAAAAAAACCCTTACGGAATGCATACTTGATGGCATGAATAATTTACAATAACATTCCTGCTGTAAAAATGTGCTGGCCTGCCTCTCTCTCTGTCTCTCCCCCTCTGTCTCTCCCTCTCACTCCCTTTCTCCCACTCTCCTCCTCTCACTGTTTTAAGTAGTGTGTGACCTGCAAGACTGTTAAATGTACAAAGAGTATCTGTAGCTGAACTCTGTGACTGAACAGTATGCATGTGTGTGTACTGTAACACACTGTACTAAAACACCAGAGAGGGTATGAGGGTGTGTGTGTGTGTGTGTGTGTGTGTGTGTGTGTGTGTGTGCGTGCGTGCTGTATCAAATGTTACAAAACACACGGGTCTTGTGTCAGAGTGGATCCACTCTAAATCGCAGCTAAGACTGTGCTAAAGGTGAAAACAGCACCCACTGAGCCTCTTTTCTTTGTGCCCAATTCAATTCTTAATCTCACACAGAGCTGTCCACCACGGCAAACAAACACTGGCAGCCGTGAAACTGGACATTGTTGCACATCACAGCCCAGGTGCTTATGGGGTTGTACAGTGCTATGCGCTATGTAAATCAGACAGCAGCGGCTCCCCTGGCCTTTAATGGTTAAAAAACCAGGGAGGGCCGTCAGCTTCGATCCAGGCACACACCCTCCCGGCCCAAGGCGAGAGGAGTGCGGACGCCACAGTCAACATCCTAATCTCTCTCTCTCTCTCTCTCTCTCTCTCTCTCTCTCTCTCTCTCCCTCCCCTCCCTCCCTCTCTCCAGCTCTGCTCCAACCCTCCGTCTGGAACAATAGGGCTCCCTCGACACACCTTCCCCTGCTCCGCCAGCCTGTCTGTGTCTGCCCTGCAGTTTGCCAGTCCTCCACAGTGCAGCATATCCACTCTGTGTGTGAGTGTGTGCGTGCGTGTGCTTGGCGCGTGTTTTGCTCCCAATCAGTCCTCTCTGCTCCGCACTCCCCCCCCCAACCACACACACTCACACTCACCCTACGCACACGCACAGTAATGCACGCCAATTTGGCGGTGAGTAAACACGTCGATATGCACAATCGATTGCCTGGCGCGCTCCCTCGGAGAGGCGTCGGAGGGACGTCTTTCATACTGCACCAATCCGATTTGCTGCGTTATGGCTGGCATTACCATCTGTCACTGCTACCAACAGCAGCCAGCGCGGCTCTCTTATGCACCCCTTTCATTTAGCATAGCACGCATCCACTGCATATCATTATCATTTCTATAACCTCTACTACCATTATTATTACTGATATTTTTACATTACATATTATTATTAACAATTAATAATATCACATAAAATCATATATAATAATTAATGGTATTATAATTGCAGGCATAATTACCATAATAACAACAATTATTATTTGTATTATTATTTTTGGTTTTATTATGAATATTATTATTAATGGTTATTATTAATGATATAATGATCTGAAGATATTACATGTTTTTCTTATTAATGAATACCGTAATCTTACTGAAAGTGTGGCGAGACTAGCTGAGGCGCAGCCTACACGAGCGCTCTGGCCTGCAGCAATTATAGCTGTTGGCCTGTGCTGGATGATTCCTACAGGAGGAGGAGTGTTAATAAGGTGTTGATGGAAACAGGAGAAATGCGTACGCGAGAATTGATCGGGGGAAAGAGGATTCCGCGCACCATCTGAGAGGGGGACCTGGGCTTTGGAAGTTAGGTGGGAAACTCTGGGACCAAACGTCGCTGCATCAGGAGCACGTTTCCCAATGTACGAGCGCTTCAAGGCATTCTTCATCTTTAATTTACCACTTTGAACCGGTCAAGATTTAGGCCCATAGTAAAATTTTGTGACGTGCTGTGGTTTGTTTATCGAAATTCTCACTCACCAAATACTATTATCAACATGAATAAAATAAAAATACTAACACCATGATTGTTATTGTTATTATTATAAGTACTCATTCTTATTCTTCACTTAGCAGTTAGCAGAGGGTATCTTATTGTTAATCTATACAGCACAAACAAAGAGGAACATACAATTTTCCAATAACATACTGTGTCATTCATGTAAGTAGCACCTTTTCTGCAAAAGAGAAAACTCAAATCACAGAAAAAAATCAGAGCTCTGGTCAGGTGTTCCTCTCTCCATGACAGACTCCAGAAGATAGGCCTCCTGGGTCTTTATGTTGAGGGGGGGGTTTAGTGAATGGTGGGCTTAACTTATGCTGGTGGCTGAGTTAATTTATGCTAAGAACCCAGCCAACACCTGTGAGAGGCAGCAGGAACAACTGATAGATAAACCAGCTGTAACGGTTAGTACTTAAGTATAAAGGTCTTGGGGGAGCCGAGGTGGAAGACTTCCTATTAATGAGTTTTTACGTTCATGGGCTGAGAACTGAGACAGTGGGAATAAAACCAGATCTGCGCACGCAGACACACACACACACACACACATATACACTCACACTCACAGACACACATACACACACACACACATAGGCGCACATGTACTCTCACGCTCACATACACTTGCATGCAGACACTCAAACACACACATGCACACACACACACACACACACACACACACACACACACACACACACACACACATGCTCACACACACACACTCTCACAGACACACACTCTCTCTCTCTCTCTCTCTCACACACACACACACACACACACACAGGCGCGCACACGCCCTGGCAGCCTCAGCAGGAGATTCGATGCTTTGATTGTACTCATGCTAATTATTCCCATACTGCAGTGCAGGGGGGATTCCGGTCGCGGCTGCTGAAAGGGACACACAGCACCTGCGTGCAGGGGGCACAGCGGAGACGCGGCGCACCTACCCCACCTACCGCGCCCGCTCCACCTGCCCCGCCCCTCCAGATTTAGGGAACAACATAAGGCTTAGATACAGGGGGTTGACAAGAGAGGCTGACATTAAATTACCGCCCACACTAAATACAGAGGAGCCCGCTTGGAGGAGTCACGAAACGGCTGAGGTTAGGAGCAGGTGACTGGAATGTGATTGGAATGAGCATGAGTGCCCTGCCACACTTCACCACTGAGAGCACCCTGAAGGGCGTTCAAGGATGTCCACTGCAACATGATCAGCAGCTGACCCTGCTGTTAAAATTTAACACCAATAGCTGGCTGAAACTGGCCATCAATTCCATGTTTTCTTGAAAGAAGCACTTGAGAACAAACCCCAGGGTAGGTTCCTACTCAGTTGGGTGTACTACACAAAACAAGCAGGATGCCCCTAAAAAGGCTTTGAGCAGCCAACTAAACACATTCCCTGGGTTTTATTTTCTGGTGGAACGGGCCCAGGAGCTCTCCCGAGGGTGGCACTGCTGGAGGCTGACAGCGGCACCTCTCCATCCCCAGGCCCCTCAGACAGTGCTAATCAAATTCTGCACAACTCCGATGCGGTGATCTGGCATTAAGACGGTGGGACGATGCAGTGATCTAAAGGCAGAGGTGTCCTCCGTCTGAGGAGAGGCAGGGGGAGGCCCGACCGCAGCCTCTCCTCCAAAGAAGCAAACAAGGCAATGCTGCAGAGGGAGTCGATCTGAAGTCTCCTTCTGGGACTGATGCCGTCGCACGTCTTGAGCAACGGCTCAGGACAAAAGCAATCAATACACGAGTCCTTCCGCGCTCATTCTCAACCTGCCTGCTGAAACCTTGGGGACCGGCTGTGAAAGAGCTCACATCTCCCAGAGTGACATTCTGCGGGCAGAGACACACGCGTGCACCCACCAACCCACCGGGGGGGAGTGACATCCCTGTGACCTAGCCCTCTCGTTCCCAGCTGCTAAGCGTGTTCAGGAAGCTCGCCGAGGGTCCCGCACAAACACACATAGCCACGTGCGACACCGAGCTATCGCTATCAGGACAGCCCATCTCCCCTCTCTTTCCCGCAGGGCGAGAGTGTAGGGTGGCAGGCTGTCAATCATCATTACCGCTCCCATTGTTATTCCTTTAATTACCACTGCCGCCGTTATGTCACTGCCATCCCCATATGCAAATAAATTAACGACGGCTGACACAATGGAGCGAAATCTCTGTGCAGCGACATAGCAGAGCAGTCTGCACAAGCCCCACGCTGGCGCTTATTTGCATTACTGCCACCACCAGCCGAAAATTAACCTCTACATATATGTGTATTTACACACACACATATATAGTGCCACTAGGACAGTTTGACTGGGTATCACTGTGTGGGGATGAGGACTTCCTAGAAAGTGGGCTGGCCTTAGTGCATCAGCTGATCTCCAGGGGGGAGGAGCCAGATTCCCCACCCCCACCGGCAGGAAGGTGAGGAGATGTCCTGGCTGTGAAAGGACAAAACAGGAGCCTGATCGATGACGGCACACTGCAGCACAGACACCGGAGAAAAGGGGGGCTTTAAGCTAGGCCTATATTTATGCCTCTCCCTGGGGAGACCGGAAGCAAAAATAAGTCTCGCAACTGCTGCATTGCGAAGCGCGACTCGAGGCAAGCGTTCTCGCGGACCGCTCCGGATCAATCTGCTCCGGCAGCGACGGGGCCGGGTTTCCTCTGCGGCAGGGCTCCCACGCACTCCTCCCGGTTCCCTGCGTCTCCTGACTGAACACTGAAGTGAGGGCTGCGTGACCAGGCCAGACCACAAAGCGGGAAGGGGGGGACAGCCTGGGGTAAGGGCTGAGGGGAAGGGCCCCCCTGAGTCTGTCTTACAGCATCCGTTAGACACTGACACAGAAGGGTGGGTGGGACCAGTGGAAGGGAGGGTGTGACCTCTCCACCAATTCGCCATCTTCAGACCAGCATTCATACATGGAAAAAAGCAGATCCAAACCCCGGAGTCCTGCACTCGTTCCTCAGTGTGGGGCTCAAAGCAGCGAATGGTGCCTGAAATCACCGCCACTCCATCCATTCCATTTATTTCCCTTCCCAAAAAGTGCCAGCGAAAGCACATCTCTCCTCAGGAAGTCATTATTTAAACAGAGATAGCCGGGGTTTCAGACAGCGCTGGGTGTGTGTGTGTGTGTGCGTGTGTGTGTGTGTGTGTGCCAGGGGGGTGTGTGCGCTGGGGTGGGGTGGGGGGGTTGGTATTTGAATATTTGAATGTCTTATTGCTGAGAGGAGCCCATCCCTCATCCAGAGGTGCCCTGACAGGTGGGCTCGGACTCAGACGGGATAAAGGAGATTAGGAAGGCCACTTCTCATCTCCAATTCCTCCTGCTGCGCTGGCTGCCTTCTCACATGCTGGGGGCCGGGTGGCTCAGGGCGTGGCACGCAGTCCGGCACAGCAACACCACAAACGGGAGGAGGGCGTTGGCGGGTGACGGGCAGGGCGGGGGACAAAAAGAAAAACACATCTGGCCACAGGAAGAGCTCTTTGAGGGTCAAGGCAGCACCTGATTGGCTGGGGCCAAATCCACTCTGCGGCCGGCGATCACCAATCACAAACCTAAGGACAGTGTGCTCCCACAGACAGCGCGGTTCGGCCTTGTTTTCAGCGCACTGAGACCCGGTGAGGGGCAGGCCAATTAATATCTGGGCCGGTCCCCCCCCCTTATACTGACACACAGAGATCCCGGAGTAATGCCGATTAAGACACTAATGCGCTGTGGCAGTGCCCACATAGCACCGCTATAATCCGCTTCAGCGGCGCACACTCAGAGAAATAACCAGCGCGTCTCTGTCACCTCCGTTACCACGAGGAATTTCTCAGTTTAGCCTGACGAGAGGCCTGCATGGCCGGAGCTAACAAACAAAAACATTGAGACGAACGTAAACGTAAAAAACGCCATCGTGTTCACACCCCGCGCGCAGTCCTTTTGTGGACGCAGGACGGCGGGGCGGAGGAACCCGCCGCGCGGCGACTGGAAGTGACACGGGCACGCGGCCCCGGTGGCTATAAACGCGGCGCAGCGTCAGAGGGCGGCCATTATGTCACAACCTGCTTAGGGAGATTTGCTCGGGCTCGGCGGGAGCCGGGCTGCTCTAATCGGGGTTATGAAACGGGGGATTTCGTTGAGCCGTCTCCTGGATTCATGTTTACCGGCGCAACCATGACACGTCCAGCGGCCATAACGCGGAGATCAGGGATCAAGTACAACCTCGGCTTGGAAGCCATTCAAATATTCCAAGTGTTTTTCCCCCAGTCATACTGAATGCTGCTGTTACATAGCAGAACGCAGGTGTGTACAAGTTTGAAGTATAATGTTGCATAGTTTTCCCAAAACAGCAAATACAATTACATACAGGAAAAACAATCTGGCATTTCCTGAAGCATAGGCCTATATAAGCACAACAGGGGGAAGCAAACCACTGCAACTATACGATTTTGAAGTCAGGACCCTTATCTGATCTACCAGGGCCTGACTTAGATACTGCTTGCTGGAGATTAGGTTCTGAGGCTTGAGTCTCTCTGGCTGAGGTCATTCCAGAGGGAGCGTGGGAGCCCCTGGGCGCAGAGATTGATGCTGCTTTTTTGGGCAAAGCCATTGGCAGCAGTGTGGTATAGCAGTAAGGAGCAGAGTCTGTATTCCAGAGGTTGCTGGTTCGATTCCCGAGTAGGGCACGGCAGTTGCACACCCTCGGGCAAGGTACTTAACCACACTTGCTTCAGTAAATATTCACCTGTATAAATGGACAACATGTAAAAATTGTAAAGCTAGTAAGGATTATAGCATCTGCTAAGCTAATGTAATGTGACGTAAAGCCAAACAAGGCCCATGGCCCAGGGCCTTCTGGGAGCAAGAGCCAGGCTGACCTCATATCCTGTAGAGCTGGCAGAGAGCACAAGGAGTGATGCTAACGAGGGCCTGAGGCACATCCCAAGCCTGCGGTGTGCCACGGTTACAGCACAGCATAGCAGGGTGGGAGAGGAGGCAGCTACCAGGGCAACCACAGCCTCGGTTCCCGGCAACTGCACAAGGTACTGCATAACCTCCAGTGATGACCTCATACTGGTCGGTACAAACTTCCCACAACGAACTTCCTCAATGTGAAGTACAGCCCTGATGAGTCAATGGGAAAACAACACACAGAAAACTGGTCCTGCACATCTCAGATGTGGCCATTAGGGACCATGAGTGTGAGGTTGTGTCCTTTTGATAAGCATGTTTAGGGTCATCTTTTGAAAAGTTCATAAAAGTGTGCAGGGGGAAAAAAAGCCCTTCCAATTGACTTCCCTCTCTGTTAAGGCTGAAAAAAAAAACAGCGGGGGGGACGTCATTAGATTCAGCAGACCTGCGTCATGAAATTGCAAAGATTACAGCGATACATGGCCATAATCAGCAGAGAAAACACACAACCAGCCACGCAATCATGATATTTGGATAAACAGGGCTCTGAGCTCATTCCTGCTCCTTCCTCCCACTGCTGCTGGTAAGACAGTGTGAGAGTGTGAGAGAGAGAGAGAGAGAGAGAGAGAGAGAAAAGAGACTGAAAGGTCGGTTTCCCTTCCATCCTTGCCACTAATCTCCTCCAGGAAGGTTCTAGAAGGCTTTTTAGCCTCCTCTCTACACCACAGATGAATGCACTGTACACGAAAATGACTGTTTTGATCCACACTCATACATTAAGGAGGCCTATGACAGAATGATCTCTGAATTGCTGTGACTTTGAGCCATGAGGGCGCAGCTGGCGGTGGTTTTGGAGGGGGCCGGGGGGTTGTGGGGAGTTGTGCGAGCGGGTTTTGGGTGTGTCCAGTCGTTTCTGCCTTCCGGCCAGCTCCTCACAGGAACAGGCTGGGAGCGCAGTGACACCGGCCTACCTCAGCTCTGAACGTGAACAAGCGCCAGGCCGATGGTGACACATCATGCTGTCGCAACACGCTGAGCTATTCCTGCACTGCACAGAAGCATGACTCAAGCGGGATTAGGGCAGAAGCACCTGGTTTCAGTCCAGCACGGCGAACCGCTCTCCAAACAAACAGCACTGTCGATTTTAATCTCTCCTCCCCTAACCCCGTGTGACCTTCTGTGAAAGCAGGGCTCCTCCAGCCCGCTCCCCCCCCGCCTCCCTCCTGCCTCTTGTTTACCGCGCAGCCGGAAGCTGTCGGAGCCGAGGCCGCCTTTCGCAGGTAGAGCCGCCGCGGCTGGTTACGGTGGAGACTTTCGCTCTGAGTCAGCGCTTCTTCTACGCTGGCTATCTAAACCATCTGGCAACTCCTCGCGTCCGGGGGCGTCTTCAGCTTTTCCTTCACCGCTCGGATTTCTGTAAATTCTATGACACAGCTAGTGCAGACAGGAAGGAGGGTTCCGTTTAGGGGATGCCCTGTAAACACTCAGACTCGCACACAAACACACGCGCAGACACAAACATTCACATTTGTTACAGCTCTCGAGAGTGTAACGGCAAGCAGCCGTGTTCAGGTCCATTTAACATAGGGAAACATCTGAATGCTCTTTATTGCATTAATGCTGATAGGATATAAGCACCAGCATGGTCAGACATGACCAGCCGCAAAGCAGGCTGTGTCCAAACTGTTTTTAGTTCTTAACTAACCCGCGAGCCAAGGACAGGGAAACCACTCCACTTTCACAGCATTGAGAGGGGTGACCCAGTGTTTATTACCTGTTAGTTATACGAGTGCACACGCAGAGCAGTTGGCCATGACACTCACACACAGACACACACAAACATAAAGAAACACAGAGACGCAAATACACACAGACACACGTACAGACACACACATACTGAAACACACACACACAAACACATACACACACAAACACATACACACACAAAAACACACACTCACACACACACACACACGCACGCCCAGGCCGACCCACACTCACACACAGTGCAGAGAGCCGGGAGGTCTGCATCTTTCAGCACTGTGTTCAAAGAATGTCAATGAGCTTGCAGAAAGAGGAAGGAAAGGGGGGGTGAAAGGAGGATGTGGAGATGTTGGAGGAGGGGGATTGTGGCAAAAACATTCATGTACAAAACAGGTTCATATGAAAATGAAGTGGGGGAAACACAATGGAAACACAATGGGATCTGCAACTGAAGAGCGAGAGTCACAAAGGCTGTGTGTGTGTGTGTGTGTGTGTGGGGGGGGGAGAAGGAACTGGGGTTTCAATTATAGGATAATTATCTGAATAATAACATTATGCTTCACATGTTGTATGTTCTGTAACTGCTTTGGCAATATTTATTTTAACTTGTCATGCCAATAAAACCTAATGTGATTTGATTAGAGAGAGGGAGAGAGAGGGACAGAGGGGGCAGACAGAGAGAGAGAGAGAGAGAGGGGGCAGACAGAGAGAGAGAGAGAGAGAGAGAGAGAAAGTAAAAGGGAAAGCAGAAACGGAGGACAGCGGTATGAAAATAGCCATTCATGGGTTTGTGAGTTAATTTCATTGTTTATCCCTTGTTGCATACTATGCCACAAGTTGATTTATTTTCTTTAGCCCGCTTGACCACCAGCTGCATCTGCTGGTTTTCACACCAGCATTTGCTTTCATAACAAAAATGAATAAATAATGACTAAGGCACTGAAATGTACAGGGCACGTGCGGCCACGTGCACACAAAACAAAGACGCTACGAGTGCTCAGGTTGATTTAACAGCCAGGCTTCCTGGACTGCCCCTGCTGCCCTTCTGCCCGCATCAGAAGGGCATTGTGGGTAGCGATATAGCATAAGGATAGAGCAGTGCCAGGTTTTTCTACTAAAACTGAAGGTCTCCAGAGAAAACGGGCAATCGCACCCAAGCAACATCAACAGGGGAAGGAGTCAACAGCATACTCCACAATCAAACAACCAATTCAATTCGCCCGGTTGCCGACATTTGTCAGAATATCAGACAATCACATTTGGCGGGGAGCAAAAAAAAAAAAAAACTAAACTAAATGTGCTCAAAAGGCAGTCAACTCAGTTTCAAAAAGAGGAAGGAGCTACATTTGAATTGCAAAGAATGAACATTGACAGAGTTTTGCATTGGCCTAAAGCAGTCGATCACCTGAGTGTACAAAAAAAAAACAAAAAAATCAAACACAAAGCACTCAAGCACACAAAGGGGTGCTTTTTGGTACAAGCGTGGTCTCTGGTTCTGTTTGGTTTCAGAGCTACACAAGCAGTTGTTAGCTTTGTGCCAACAGCTATATTAATAACTGTTCATCCCTCACTCCAAGTGTGTGCCTCTCCATTTTTGATAGTTACTTTCAGAGTTGTGACACTCATTTGAGGGAAAGTACAATGTAGGGGTCAGCCTTGCCTATGAACAGTGGGGTTAACCCTCATATTACCTGCCACGAGTAAAACACGTGCCCCCATGGAACTGGATAAAGGTAATTGGAGAAAAGGACGGTCTCCGAGACCTTACTCTTGGTCAGCCCGCCTCTGCTTTTTCTGTCAGTCATTTCGTATGGCCAAGGCATTGCCACTGACCCTGTGACCCTCTGAGCCAGAAACCCACCTCCCAGCTCCTGGCCCATGACTCCAGCACAGGAGGGGGGCGGAGCTCCGGGCTGTAGGCTCCACCTAAACATCCAATCCGATCCGGGGGGGGCTGCTGAAAGGCGTCTTTCTCACTCACGTTCACATAGGGCACAGAAGAAAGGCGGGCTTATCGGCAAGATGTGAATGGGCTTTAGGAGATTTATCTCCGCAGATAGGATCTCCAGGAAAACCTGTTTTTTTTTTAACCTGACTGGAGCAAGCAGAGTCAGAGAGCGAGAGGGAGGGAGAGAGATAGGGGAAGGGGGGAGCAGGGGGGAGGGAAACAGAGAGAGAGAGAGAGAGAGAGAGAGAGAGAGAGAGAGAGAAAAGACGCTGTATTCATTTCACACTTGTCAGCTGCAAAAAGTGAATCAATGGAAATAAAGGACTGAATGAAGAAAGCCAGCCATTATGAAAGGAGAGAGGGAGGGAGGGAGGAGGAGGGACACAGAAGACTAACAGGGTGTGGGCGGCCGTGGTCGGAGGAGCTGGGACTGCGCCCTGTGCTGTTCAGGGCGAGCTGCTTTCCCCGTGGGCCGCGCACGTGTGGGACAATGTGGGCACAGTCAAAGCCGCCCGTGCCACCACGCCTGGCTCCGACCCAGAATCCCTTTGGGTTCACACTCACCCCTCTCTCACCCCTGCCGGCGCAACTGCTGGCAGCTCTAGCCCCGAGGATGCTGGAATTAAAGGACACCTTGCTCTGAACAAACTTTACCCCCAGAAAACGTGCAACTGGATGTAACAAGCCTCTGGCAGTGCCTTGTGTACTATGTGCATTCTCAAATGATCTGGGATCAGCTTACCAAACCCTAAACCTCATGACACATATTACATGAAAAAGGGGGAGACTGATCCAAGATCAGCGCTTTGGGGGGGGGGGGCAAAATCCGTCTGCAACTTCATCAGACAATTATGTAAAAGCTACAGCTGGACGCACTGATAGCGCGCATTCTCTGGGCTCAGATTTCCAAACTCGTTGAGCGAAGCAGCGAGGCTGACGTTCCTCCACAAGCGTGCCTTATTTGGCGGTCAACACACAGGCCATGGATGAATCATGGTGCAACCCCGCGTGCTCGTGTCACGCCTCGCATTCCTCCCGCGACGCGCCGACGCCCTCGTCGATGACACGCTGGGGATGACTGCTCTGGGCCGCCGGGGCCTTCAAAGCGGCGGCGGTCCCCGCGCTGCTGGTTTGTGACTAACTGGCCGTTCCTCACGGACTGGAGCGTGTGTGGCGTTCTCGCTCCACCCGCGGGGGGGGGGGTGCAGGAGGACGCCCCCCTTTCCGCCCGGGGATGAGGCCTCGTTTTCCGCGCTTCAAAAGTGGCAAGAGGCGCTGCGGGCGCCGGGCTCCGCCTCTCCACAGCTGTAAGCCTAACGAGGTTAATGAGCAAACGAGACGGGAGTGGAACCAGCAACCACTCCACAGCACAGCCAGGCTGTGCCAACCTCTGCACTCACAGGACAGCGGACAGCCAGGTGTGTGCGTGTGCGTGCAAGAGTGTGTATTACAGTGTTTGTATGTATACAAGTGTGTGTGTAACTGTGTGAGTGAGTGAGCATGTAAGTCAGTGAGTGTGTGTGGTTGTATATGCGTATAAATGTGTGTGAGTTATAAGTGTGTGTGTGTGTGTGTGTGTGTGTGTGTGTGTGTGTGTGTGTGTGTGTGTGTAAATGTGTGTATGAGTGTATGTATAAGTGTGTGTGTGTGTGTGTGTGTGTGTGTGTAAATGTGTGTATGAGCGTATGTATAAGTGCGTGTGTGTATAAGTGTGCGCCCAGCTGTTGAGCAGTAATCTGCTTCCTGGGGGAGGCCGAGGGGCCTTGAAGACACAGGAAGGAAGGAGCCCCACTGCTGCTCTCCTCCTCCACACAGTAATGGCTTAATGGGAGATTACTCTGCCACAGCAGCCCCATTGTTACTGTAATAAAATAAATGAGTTTTTAAAGGCCCACCTCAGCCACCCGCACCCCCCCCCTCCCCCATGGAGACAGCCATGTCACAGATTAGCTGATAGGAGGCCCCAGAGCCTGGGAGATTAACTGCTACCTTCTGGAGCAGCCAGGACCGCTGGAGACAGCGCTGCCTGTCACCGAGAAACACACGCGCGAAGACACACAAACACACACGTAAACACACAGTCGGCAGCTCCTCGCTTCGCCCCCTTCCCTCTCCACCTCACTACTCCTCATGTTCAACAAAGGCTTAAATAAACCTTTGTTCACTGCTAATGTCACCTCCCCCAGCAGACCTTCTTTATCTGAAACGCTTTGTGCGACAGATTGATTGGGCTCATCGGCACCTTACGGGATAAGTGCCGTTTTGGAAAAATACAACGCTGAAAGAGCGCCAGACGTAAAGCAATACCTCAGGAAGCAGCGATAATTACGTATGAATTACAACTTTAATAACCATCCGACATGAATGAACGCATTGTTATGGCTTTCTGGAGCCGGGGCGAGTTCAGATTTGAGGAAGTTTTCTGACGTTAAACGGCCATTGTCCTCCCTCCTTGCCCAACCCCCCCCCCAAGCCAGACAAACACAGCAAGAACAGTGGACCCTCTCATCACCGCTGCAGGTCGAGGACATCCCATAATTCCACGGTGAAACCTCAATGCCCTGCCTCAGGAAAATCCCTCCGTAAGTAACCAATTGAGTCCTGTGGAAATGGCATAGGTCACAGGGGATGGGGAGACTGTACACAGTGTCATCTGTGGCCTGCAGAAACACAAACAGATCTGTCAGGGGGAAGGAGCCGTGTGTGACTCAGACGTAACCGCCCGGCCTTATCTCGCGGGATTCCATGAGCGGCAGGGAATGCGACTCACAGCACAACGCATTTCTATCAACGCTGTGTTTTGCTTAGCAGATGCCTGTATCCAGGGCGACTGTCATAGCTGACATTATCGTCCACTCATGCAGCTGGCTATCTACTGAGGCGCATTCAAACACTTTGGTCAAGGGGGCCCGCCGGCGGTGCCCCCGTTTAGGATTTGAACTGGCAACCTCTGGGCTGCGGGACCTGTTCCTTTGCTACTGCACCGCACCGTGATGCTGTGACTCTGCCACCGCGTGGTTGAGTGTAAAGCATAGAGTCATGTGACCTCTATCCTAAATGGGCAATCTGACGGGGGGGAAAGCCACCCAGATGCTTCACTTCTATTCCTGGGCGGGCGTCGGCGCAGCTGCTACGGGGACGCTGTGGCTTAAGCGAGGTTACGAAAGTGACCCGCTCCCTGCAGGATTAACTCCCAGGTGGGACTCAGCCTGAACTCTTGGACTGGGTGCACCGCCATAGGCCAGCTCCGGGTAAAAGCTTGCTTAATCAGATCAAGGTGGCCACCAATATGATAGCGGAGAAGAACTGACATCAATGCACTTGTGCGCGTGTAAACCCACCTTTCCCCCCGCCTCCTGTTTTGACTACTGCTCTTTTTTTTTGATGGGACACAGGGCAGCAGTCTGGTGGCACAGAGGTCAAAGCTGAGCGGTCCACAGGCAGACACCGCTATCTCTTCCAGGGCTGGTGTACACTCAAGAATTGTCCACACGTCTCCTGCAAACGGCTCACTGAAAAGCACTGTAGTGCAGGCAGCCCAGATGCACTCGCCTATATCTGTGCTTCCCTTAAACACACACACACACACACACACACAAACACACACACACACACACACACACACACACACACACACACACACACACACACACACACACACACACACACACACACACACAGGTGTACCCCCGCTTTACCCCCTCACTCTCTCCAGCTCCCTCTCCATCTCTGAGAAAAGGCACATGGGGCTGAAACGTAAATGAACTTGCAGCTGGGGGGGTGGGGGTGTTTGGGGGTGTTTGGTTGGGGGGACACTGCCGAGCACCTAAAGGGGGAGGAGAAAAGACAAGACAGCTGAAGCGAGTCCCTTTTGTCTGCCTCCCACCTGCAGCCTGAAGGCCGCAGAGAGCGGAGAGAGCAGCTGCCCAGCCTGTTCTTCCCCTGCTCTTTTTCGCGGCGGCTCCTCCCAGCCCGCTCCGCTCCGTTCCTCTCCTCTCCTCCTGCTGTCCCAGACACGGGGGCGAGGAGCTCGTAAATCACACCGCCCCCCTCAAGGACAGAGAGACTGTGCCTGGACCGGATGGCCTGCCATAAAGGTGCTCTCTGTGTTTTTTTTTTTTTGGGGGTACATCATGGGTGGTGGTTACATTTACATTCTGGATACCCTGGGTACAGTGACGGTGTGGGAAAGCTAACCCAAACCATAACATTAAAACAACATGACATGAGATTTTGCACAACTCCACAGACAGCAGCGTCTTGAGGCTACAGTCCATCTCGAACAGGTGTGACAGGTGCTTGTCTGTGTCTCTTAAACCAGTCACCCATGGGCACCAGCTCCACCTCCTCGTTTTGGTCCCTTGGCGCTGGCAACCTGGCCAGGACCCCACCCTCATCATCAATCGGCCAATAAGTGCTTTCCAAGGTCCGCCACGTGGCACGGTTTGCCCTCGTCACGTTCCCGGTACACTCATACAAGCTCGCTGTGATCCGGAGCACTGCTTTTGATGACATCAGATGTGGCATTGACTGACACCTTGAGGCTGGCATGCTGTGACGTAAGAAAGGAGGTGCCCGCTGGTGCAGCAGGGAAACAGCGATCTGACCTTTGACCCCCCCATGGACAGCCCTCACCCTTTCAGCTGGCACCCTGGAGAGGTTCACTCTGCTGCCCTGTGGCAGCTCAGGTCAAGCTGACGCAATCGGTGGTCCAAGGCGGCACCAGGCAGTAACACTGAAGGCCACATTGGTTTAGCAGCAGAGCAAACCCCCCCCCCTCCACTCTCTCTCAGCAGGTTGTAGGACATCTGTCCATCTCATATTCATGTTGCTGCTTGATCCCCTAAATGCCGTGAGACATTTCACAGACAGCTTGATGGGAACTGAAGTCCAGAGTGAGTTGAAACATGCACCGCACCAACTGCACCACTCAGCCTCTGGACTTCAACTCCCATCAGCCCCTCTGTGGAACGTTATGCCACCCTGCCTGTTGAATTTACTACAGATCACCACCGCACACAGAGAACAAAGGAAAGGACTGGTGAAACACCCACACACACACACACACAAACATGTGTTTAGGATTTGAACACGATGTACTGAACCTGGCTGTACTACGGGCAGGGCTGTTAGAGAGAACAAAGGAGCGGCAGCCTTTTCACAGCTGCACTTTCAATGGAGCAACACGCCACCCATGTTTACAGCGAATGCATGCCCTAGTGAAGGGTACTGTGACAGGGAGGTGGCAGCGAGCAGAAAGATGGACCGTTTCGTCCATGAAAAGCATTCCCACCGCAGCTAACCAGAGTCTAACCTGCTGAGCCTCTCTGGCCCAGCCACCCGGTCTAATGCCTCCCGTAAGGAGAGCAGGAGATCTGGCCC
Organism: Megalops atlanticus; assembly: GCA_019176425.1. Taxonomy (NCBI): domain Eukaryota; kingdom Metazoa; phylum Chordata; class Actinopteri; order Elopiformes; family Megalopidae; genus Megalops; species Megalops atlanticus. The sequence continues at coordinate 7,618,545 of CM032888.1, forward strand.
TGGCTGTTATTTTTTTATCCCCCGTATTAGGCGGCCCTTATCCCGGGCGACTTACGTAGCTTACGTTTCTTTTCAGGGGATCATCCGTTTACATGGCTGGATGTTCACCAACACAATTCAGGTTAAGCAGCTCGCTCCAGGGCATGAGGAGGGGAGCGGCCCAGAGGACATCTGATCCCGCCGGCTGCTGGATCAGGGATCCGGCCGTTCAGACCAAGCGGCCCACCACTGAGCAAAGGGGAGCGCCCCGTTTCCAACCCTTTGTTTATGTAACCCGGGGGAACTTGCCGTTCAGTTGATGCTGATGTAAATGCCATGCAAATGCAGTGCTTCCGTATGAAACGCGAGGGCGCGGTTCGTCTCGCCTTTGTGCGTTACTGTGCTGCCTGCACCTCTGTATGCACGGGGGTGCATTCTGGAGGGATGAATGGGGTGTGAATGAAGTTCGTGCCCCGTTCCCCCCCCCCACCGTGCAGGTGATAACGCTCCTCAGCTTGGAAGTGGCCGGGTTGGTTTAACGCCCTCTCTCTCCCCCTCCCTCTCTCTCATGAGAAGGGCCCTTTTATTGCACTCACAGTGGCCCCCTGTAATCAGTGCTGTCAGAGAGCTCGTTACTCCTTCTCCTACTCCTCCTTCTTCTTGGAGGTGGCTGCACCCGGCAGAGCCGCACAGATCTGCTCTGTTCCACCCACAACGCGCAGACCCCATAGCCCCGCCCCCCCCAAAGATAACCCCCCCCCAATTCTACGTTTTGCAGTCCGCCTCGGGGGTGGGGTCCCACAACCGAAAGGGGGAAAACTGACACTACGTGCACAAATGGGCCCGCCTCCAATGATCAGAGAATGAATGGATGGCTGAATGAGTGAGCGGGCGATCCAATGCATCGATGAATCAATGAACGGGGGCAGGGGCCGGAGTGCAGATGGTGCTGGCAGCATCCAGGGACAAGCTGTCCTTTGAAAGCCTCGCCCGGGGTAAACAGCAGCGCTCAGGCTAACTTCTGCAGGCCTGTGATGTTTGCAGATGGGCTTTTACAAGTGAAAGTGCGCTGATGTACCGTCAGGAGGGGGATGCCCTGTTTCCCGGTCTATTTTTCTACATGTCAGTCCTGTGTCAGGAGTGGCCCCCCCTGTGGCCAGCTGGGCCCCACCTTATTGTCTGATGCCTAGGGTCCAGTGCCAATTCATGTCTTGCAAGATGCCTCTACAACACCTGCAAATTCCTGTAAAACTACTGGAAGAGGCAAGTGAGATGCCACTGAGATGCCAGTAAGATGCCTGTTCTGTAAGAAGGCTCTGGTGCAGCACCTGCAGTGAGTCGTCTGTGCAAAGTGACCGGGTTTGGGCGGATGATGCCTGCATGGGTCTGGGGTTAGGAACCCCAGGAGAAGGTAACTGAGCCGAATACTGCAGCACACAAAGCTCAATATGGACGCCTGTGCTCTCTGTACAGCGGGATGCCATGCCTGCAGTCTTTGTCCGCTGTTCTCCAGAGAGCACTGTCTTATTTCCACTCCATAGACCATACACACCAAAGGCGGGGGGGGGGACCAACACACGCAAATGACACACAGACACGCAGGTGCACACATTTCTCATATATATACTCCTGTGTGTTACTCCCCCATGTATACATATGTATATATATATACACATACACACACGTTTTTATATACACACACACCCACACACACAGATGATGCACATGGATGCGCACACACACACACACACACACACACACACACACACACACACACTCCCGCTCCAGTGGCGTGCAGTAGGAGTGTATGCCTGGTTATTTGGGTCCTGGTGCTCTAATCACTCCTGACAGGCACGAGGGCCAGGCGTGAGGTGGTTGGCTGGCGGGGGGGAGTGGAACTAGGTCAGGGCAGAGAAGGCTTAGTGGCAGAAGGCCCAATCCAGACAGCACTGTGCCCCGGGGGCTCCTAAAGACACACACACACACACACACACACACACACACACACACACACACAGTCACTGCAGAGACACACATGCACATGATCGGATGCACGTACATGCATGGACACGCAAAAAAAAGAAACACGCACAAACTAGCTCACAGGAGAAACACACAAGCACACAATCACGTGCACATGTGTGCACAAGCCAAGATGCACGCGTAGATGCGCATACAAAACATTCCCACAAAAACACAAATCCACACAATAAATGCATTTGGAATTCTGCAGTAAAACCATGTTAACACTGAAACACATCAAGTCAAATGAGAACAATAAGGATGTGTTCTGAACATCAGCAACGTACACATCAGGAAGTGAACAGTCTGAATATCCTGTGTGTCATGGTGCAACACAATGAAACCTCACCCTCCAAAATGTTTACATTCCTATATCAACACACCCTCCCCTAATGACTTAAATTACAGCTACATGCAAAAGGACGTGGCACAGATCTGCTGTAAGGCTTCACTTGCACACTAAAGTGTTTGAGGGAATGTCTGATATAAGATGAGCATCAATGTCTTAGAGAGATCAAAGCCGTCAGAACAAATCAAATTTAAGGCCCTATAAAGATCTCTGACAAAAAACAATCAATCATTTGGAAACTATTAGTCTTATAAGGGGCTGCCCAGCAGAGGCAGAGGAAATTTTGCCTCTGCCAATGACAAAAAAAAGCAGACATGACGTGTGCAGCGGGTCCATCTCTCTGTCTGGCCCATCGGGGTAAACAGTGGAGAGGGGGGTTAACCTCACAGAAGCGTGAATGCAAGACGGTTTTAAATATTTCAGGACTGACAAATTCAGCATTCACATCTTTATGAAATCAGCTGCTGCTCAGCCAGCCAGTCTTACGACTCCATCTCCTCTCTGAAATATGCCCGCACATGGGGAATTGTAGTATGCTTGCGTGCATGCACGCACATGCACACGCACACGCACACACAGTCAGGCAGGGCATCTGATTACTGAACCCTGTCTGTCCGTCCTGGATGAGAAGGCCCAAACACATCGGACGCACGCATAACAACATGGACACGCTGGGTCGCAACACTGTCCGCACACCTTGGATCTGCGGGGACCACGTTTCTGCGTGGCTGTGTGCCACAGGTCAGGCCTCTGCTGATAGGCAGAGTCAGACCGGGCCCTTGTTGTTGAGTCCAGATTCCTGCACTGGTCTTTAGTTGGACATGCTCATTATACCTGTGACTTGCCTACAGATATGAATGTGGCAGGAATGTCCATATATTATCCTTGTAATGAAAGGGAATGCTGTGAGGCTCTGGTGGATTTGGGGGGGGGGGTACACCAAGGCGACGGCAGCTCTAACCCTCACCCTCTCCAGGGCAGTCACATGATCTCACTCCGCTGGACCGGCTGTCAGTTTCTCGCCGCTGGCTCCCTCTCCCTCTCCCTCCCTCTCTCCCTCTCTCTCTCTCTCTCTGAGAGGAGTCCAAGACACAGGGGGGGCTGGAGGGAGGGTGGGAGGGAGAGAGAGAGAGGATGACAGAGAGGGTCAGAGAGAAAGAGGAGGGGGGAGAAAGAGGGAGAGAGTGAATGAGAGAGAGGGGGAGACAGAGAGGGAGGAGAAAGCGAGGAAGAGATGACAGAGAGGGTCAGAAAGAGAGACAGAGGAGGGGGAGAAAGAGGGAGGGAGGGAGGGAGGGAGGGAGAGTGAGAGAGAGAGGGAAGTACACTGCTGTGTCCCCTGTCACCAAATAAATAAAAAAAAGAAAACAACTCTGAGGAAATGGGACTAGGGTCAAACAGAGGACGAGAGAGAGAGAGAGAGAAAGAGAGAGAGAGAAAGAGAGAGAGACAGAGGGAGAGAGACAGAAAGAGAGAGAGAGAAAGAGAAAGAGAGAGAGATGGACAGGGGATGATAGAGAGAGGGAGAGGGGAGGAGAGAGAGAGAGAGGGAGAGAGAGAGAGAGACAGAGACAGAGAGGGAGAGGGAGAGAGGACCTGCTCTTTCTTTTGTGTCAGAAGCCCATGAAATGGCACAAGCCAATCCCGCTATTCAGTGCCATGTGGTGGCTTTTTTTGCCTCACTGGCCCTGCTCAGAGACTCAGGCACTACCCTGGGTCTTGTGACATCACAGGACGGCCCACGACAGGGTCACGTTTCGGTTGCTTTGACAAATCTCTCTCCCACAGCCTATTATGCGCCAATCAACTGAGGCAAAACTGTGCAATGTTTTGCTTCACAGATTTTTTTTTTGTCTGTGTGTGCTTCTTTCGTTTTACAAGTCTACTGCAGCTAATACTCCAAAACCACCATTCAAGCTTACTAACATCTGACATTACATTAGGGTACATTTCAAAACCTGCTTTTTGTGTGACCCTGTACCCAAAACCAGGCAGGACTCCATGCAAGTGACACAGCAACTCAGGTGATGCCTCATCAAGCAGTGCCAGAATTGCACTAATCCAAAACGTGTCCAAGTCCCTCCTATTCATCATGACACAATATTCAGCGGACAGGGCCCTGACACAAAGTTCTTCTGTGTGTGAGTTGGCGTGCACAAATGCGTGTGTGTCCGTGTCCCATCAAAAACACAGTAAAATCATTCACTGAAGACAGACAGGTCTTTGAGCTTCGTCTCATTGCAAAGGGTCATGCTTACGCATACATGCGCATGCCTGTGTACACATGCGCATACCTGCGCAAAACATGTGCGCAGCCCAACAGTGAGGTCAATGCCCAGTGCTGGCGTAGGCACAGTCTCTGCCAATAGCTGCGTACCTAGCAGAAAATAAGGTCAGCCCTTTAAAAATAGCCAGTGATTTTTCTCTGCTCCATTATCCTACAGGTCATACCAGGTCCTCCTCCTTCAGCTCTACCAGCCCTTTGTTTTCCTATAAATATTAAAAATACAGGCAGTCATTTTCAGAAGTACCTTTGCAATTATTCTCGCCCAGTCCTTGTCATCATCATATGTGTGTATCTCAGTTTACACTGATCGATGTGACTTTTTTTATGGTCAATAAAACTTTTTACGGTTCATGCGCAAACTACTACTATAGGGCAAACAGAATAGAGACGGAGAAAGAGGGTGGGAGAGAGAACAAGTATGTGTGAGCGTGTAGTCAAGGTCCTGGTAACCTCTACCACAAGGTAAATGGGAGAATGTGCACACGCACGCACACACACACACACACACACACACACACACACACACACACACACACACACTCACTCTCACACATCCTCCTGCCCTCCCCACTGAGGTGTGCAGGCCGCCTTACTGAGCTCAGCCATCTAAAGAGTGGTGTTAAAGTCCCATCAAATATTCATGAAGGGCCCCCTGTCAGAGTGGATGCTCTAAATGGAGCCGCTGACCTTGCTGTAGTCCGGGAGGCTCTGGGCCGGCCAGTCTGAAGGAATGTTACTTCAAGGCCGCGCGGCTGTGCTCTCTGATTAAATGAGCCCCCAAACGGAGACCGGGGGGGGATGTGGGGGGTGCTCACTCCTCGGACCCGCTCCTACCTCGGCCGCGGACAGGAATTCAGGCGCGATAAGGGGCGGCCCGGGCGAAGCGGGGGAGGATGCGGCCCTCTCTCAGCCTCCGCGCCTCTGTCCCCGAAGTGTGCGAGGAACTGATAACAAAAAAACAAAACGCGCACTGCTGGAAGGAAAAGTCGCTTTAACGCCACAGGTCTTCTCCCGCGCGGCACAAGGGCGCAACTTTCGGCGGCGCCCCTGAGGGTGATGATGGGGGCGCGATGGGGCGGGGCCTGCATAAAGTGGTGGTGGGGGGGGCACAAATGAAGGTGAGGTGATTTTGGACAGCGTGTGCTTGTCCTGCACACTCAAGGTGTGACCCCTATTCACCCCCCAAACCTACCCCCTCCTACACCCACACACACCCATGCATCCACACACACACACATACACACACACACACACACGCACACTCCCACACCCCCCTCCCCTCACTCCAACAGCAAGCCCGCTCTGGCCTACTTGAATAATGGGATTCCATTAACAGCCTCTGTCAGGCAGCAGGGTAGCATGTTCTACACACGATGCCTCTCCCCTGATCAATGTCTGCTCAGACAGACTGATGGGGACTGACTGGAGTGGGGGGGGGGGGAGAGGGGGGTCGGGCAGGTCAATGCCCACCTCTTGCCGAATGAAAGCCTAGTAATAAATCACATGACCATCTCCCTCCTCGACCCCTCCCCCGCACCCCCCGTCCGACGTCACAGTAATTAACAGGGTCGTAAAACGGCGCCGGAGAGCCGACGGAGCGAGGGAGGGAGGAAGCGGCGAGGAGGGCCTGGGAGGGCTGCGAGAGTGAGGGCGTCCTTGAGGGACGGGAGGCCGCCATTGATTGGGCTCCCCGCTCACCGGGGCGTTTTTTTCCCCTTTCAGCCTTTTTATTTTCCATCCTGGGGTGGCGACGGCCACCATGGCGGCTCTATGCATGCAACGCAGTAACCCTGGGGGGGCGGGGGGGACGGGACCTGCAGGTCCACTTCGGGTTCCAGCGTGTCTGTGGCAACGTAAAACAGTCCTTTAACAGGTTGTCAGTGCTTCCAGTGCTTGTGTCAACTGCCAGGTGTTTCCACGGCTGATGTCTTAGTTGACCAGATCTGCCCGTACAGGTGCCCATAACAGAGGAGAGAGCCTGGAATATCAGCAGGCAAAACAAACGGCCCGCTCTTTCACGATACTTTCCCGCTCGTCCATCCCCCTGAGTGAGGAGGCTCCAAAGAAAACCTCCCAGCTTTAAAAGCGGGATTAAAAAAAAAAAAACATGGCTCCGCTCGTTTTTGATGGAAGCGGGAGCCAAATAGCGAGATCATTATAACCATTAAACCGAACATTAAAGACCAGGAGAGCTCATTACAGCCTGGTGTTAATAGCAAACCTTATAGACACGCGACATACTTTTTTTTTTTTTCCTTGAAAATCTCCCCGGTTACAGTATTTTCATAATCTGAGGGAAGGGATCACATCGTCCGCATTAATGCAAAGACCCTCGGCGTTACTGACACCGCATAGCAATGTGCAGCACCACCATCACCTCTCACGCAACCGCAAGCATGTCAAATGTTAATAACCTGCCAGAGAGAAAAAAATCCATCTTCACATTCATTACTCATTAAAAAGGAATATTTTAACACCGGGCTCCAAAGCGCCCAAAGTGTCACAACAATTTAACATACCACTACAGGAAAAAAGTAATGGTGGGGGGTGGTGGGGGGTGGGGGTCGGGCAGGGGGGATGTGAAAGGGACAGTGCAGCTCCTGCTTTTTTGAGGCCTGTTTGGGGGAGGAACAGGAAGCCCGCTAACTGCACACGTGCATGACAGTCTCCATTGATCCGTGATCCGCCGCTTCGAGGAAGCTTCGCTGGAAGACCGGCCTTGCGTTGCCCGGGGAGACCGCCACTGCCGTCCCCCAACCCCCATTTCACTGAGGGTGGGGCGGCTCTGGGACTGTCCTACACGTTTCGCTAAATAGTGTTGATTAGTCTTTGGTACAAGGGCTGGAGCCCAATTGGAGGGAAAAGTCAGGGCAAAAAGGAAGATCTGAGATCTGGGTCATGGCCACAGTTTCAAACCAAAGCCTCCAACACTCAAGTGGTGGCGTGGGGCTCTCCCCCTGTGGTATAGAACCCGGAGGCAATAAATAAAGCATTGTATCATACCAGCTTGTTGGCCCTGATACCTTTTGCTATGCCAGGGTAGTGTGTCCCTGCTTATCAGTCAGGATCTGAATCAGTTATGGAGCACACTCTGGCCACAGTTAGTAACTCTTCCACTTCCTCATCACAGAAGACTTAAAAAGCGTTTGCAACTTGCCCAGTTAACACACCAACAAACACAGCCAGAAATGCACTAACACACACACAAACACACACACACACACACACACACACACACACTGCACCCAGTGATGTCATTAGCAGCAGCTGCGCAAACAAGCGAAGTGGAACCGATTCCCCTCGTTCTTCCTTTTTTTGCCGTGTTTATTAGATCCTGATGTGGGAGAAACAGGAGAGACACAGCTGGGCTCCAGGAGAGGGGGGTGGGGGTGGGGGTGGGGGGTGTGGGGAAAGGGGGCGCTGAGGTTTAGGAAACTGCGTGCGAGCGGACATGACTGCCGGCGATCAACTTTCACCTCACGCACAAGCTGCTCCGCTCTCCCCGGCTTCACTAAAAGCAGAGGCAACATCTCTGGAAAAAAATAAAAACCAAAACAAAAAAAAGAGCACACGCTCTGAACATCTCTCCAGCATTCCCCACTCAATTTCAAGCACAGTTCAGTCTCGGGTGTCCTCTTGGATAAACTCAGCCCGACTCAACGCTTCAACAAAGAGCTGAAGGAAGTTGGAATACTGACCGAGAGGTTTACGGTTTATTCTGGTTTATTCCAGAAATGTGCAAAAAAAGTAAAAAGTTTTTAAAAAAAAAAAAAAAAAAAAGAAACACAAGCGCTTCCTCCTTAAAGGGGTGTATGAGGGGAGGAGGAACAGAATTCCCTGGCTACAGGGTTGCTGTGGAATTTTGGTCCTCGCAGAGAGCAGTTACAGCCCAGCTTCACTGTTTGTTTTGGACTGCGAGAGAGGGAGAGGTGCGTTCCTCCCATGCACACTGAACTCTGTCGCAACAGCAAACAACTCGGGCAGCCCGTTTTCTGAACCCACGAGAGACCTGGGCTTTACAGCAGCCCTGGCGAGGGGGAGCGGGGGAAAATTAGGTGCTCAAATAAATTAGGCGAATAACGGCAACACAAGAGGGGCGACCCTACGGAAAGACAGTTTTAATCAGGCAGTGGAAAAGGAAAACAGTCATGGAGCATTGCTATGAGGCACTTAAGATTTCACATGGACTCACT